>JAODAL010059514.1:0-21433 GCA_025379985.1 Phyllomedusa bahiana
GGATGAACAATTTAGGAGGGCAGTCAGCAGCTACTTGCAGCGAAGAAATGGGAGCAATATCCCCTGCTTCTTGCAGTAGGTGGCAAAGTATAGATGTTGAGAGTGGCATGGGAGGTCATGTTGTGAGGGGTCAGCCTCTGCATACCAAGACCGTTGATGAGAGACAGCAGTGACGATGAAACACAAATAGATGATGATGTAGCCGACCGCACTTGGGAGCCGGGTGAGGCAAGGGCTTCATCATCGTCAGGAGAAGAGGGCGTCAGCTTGCGCGTCAGGCAGCGGCGCAGCCAGCAAGTGGGTCGTGTGGCCGTGAGTCAGCAGGATAGCAGCAGTGTGAGGTCGGGAGCCAAGCGGCCACGGAGTAAAAAAACCCGCTTCGCAGGTCCAAGAAAGTAGCGGCACAGGGGCTCAGCGAGGCAGCGGCGGCAGTAGTCACTCAGTGCGGAGCTTTGGCGGTAAAATCCGATACTCGGCGGTGTGGCAGTTCTTTGCTAAGACACCGGAGGAGCCGAATATGGGTATATGTAGAATCTGTAGGCAGAAAGTGAAGCGTGGCCAGGGAGCTAACGTTGGCACCACGGCCCTGCATCAACACATGCAGCGTCACCATCCGGTGGCCTGGGAGAAACGTGGCTCAGATGTGGTGGTCCATCCTGCCGCCACAGCAGCAGCGCCCAGTGGCACGCATGCCATTGCAGCCAGTCAAGGCTCCACCACCTCTGCAGAAGGGAGCTGTTTCTCTTTGACATCATCTCCCGGTCCAGATGCTCCTGCTCCTCGCTACTCATGGCGCCAGCAGTCGTTCAGCGAGGCGATTGCAAAGAGACAACAGTATGCGTCCAACCATCCTAAGGTGCAGAAGCTGACCGTACTCCTGTCCAAGTTGTTGGTGCTGCAGTCCCTCCCTTTCCAAATGGTGGACTCTGCACCGTTCAGAGAACTAATGGCTTGTGCCGAGCCGAGATGGAGAGTTCCAAGCCGTAATTTCTTTTCCAAAAAGGCAGTACCAGCACTTCATAAATATGTAGAACAGAAGGTGGGCCAGTCCTTGAGCTTATCGGTTTGTTCAAGGTGCACGGCAGCGCGGACGTCTGGAGCTGTAACTACGGTCAGGGCCAGTACTGTCCTTTTAGGCCCACTGGGTGAATGTGCTTCCGGCCCAGGCACACCAACAACATGACAGGAGACGCCGCTTTCTCCTCCACGTTGTCAAACTGCGGCTCCTGCGCCAATGTCCGCCTCCTCCTCCCCACCACCACCACCATCTCAGCCTCCACAAGTACTGCTCATCATACCACATGTGTAAGGGCACAGCGGTGTCACGCAGTTCTACACCTGGCTTGCCTCGGCGATCGAAGTCACACAGGGGAGGAACTTTTTTCCCGGTATAACAAAAAAATCGATGTGGGGCTTTCTCCGCCCCAAACGCAAATGGGAACCATTTTATGGACAAGGGGAATTTACATGGTGCCCCGGGGCTGAAACCGGGGAAAGGGGAGGGCCCATGCGCCCTGCAGGGGCGCATGTTTTTTAATCGGGTTTAAAAAAGGCCCCCCTGAAGTCTTCCCCCAACCCAAAAAATTCTTCCGGGAAAGGATTCTCCCCCCCGGCAAACGGGCCTGGGGGCCCCCCAACACACCCCTTTTATGCGATTTTTTCCCCCCTTTGGGAATTTCCCCGCCTGCACATTTTGGGAAAAACACTGTAGGGAGCAAAAAAGGGCCCCAAAAAACTTTTTTTTTGATGACCCCGGGCGGCCCGGGAGTACCCCCCTTGTGAACCCTTTTGAGGGCCCAGCCAGTGGCGCTCATGCATGCACCTGCCGTTTTTTTTGAGGCCATTCGAGGGGGGCCACGTTATTTGTCATTTCCCAGACTACGGGATGAAAAACCGCATTCCCCCTTTTTCATATCCGGAACGGGATCCCTAAAAAAATTTTTTCTGGGCAGGGCCCGGGAAAAACGTGGCAAACTACTTTCCCCGCACCACATGACCCGGGTTGGGACTGAAATGGAGGGGGAAAGAGGCCCTTGGACCCAAACCCATTGCCCTGGTGAAATGAGTGGAGCCCTCCCCCAGGTTGACAAAGGGGAAAGGAGCAGGGCACTGGGGTAGATGGGGGATGAGGGAAAGATGACAATGACCCCCAAGCCCCGGGGGCCCGTATACAGTGGGAGGGAGGAAAGGGCCCCCCTCAGTCACTTTTTTCGGGAGGGCCCGCAGCATGCTGATTTGCCTGGGCAAGTGACAGCCGAAATTTCAAAACCGGGCAGGGGGATGACTTCCTTTTTCCCTCCACCCTTTTGGGGACCCCTCGTTTCCCGGCCAAAATGGGACCCTTTTTTTCCCGGGCAAAGAAGGGGGGAAAAACCCTCAAATACTATGGGGAAAAACCCCCCCCCGTATTTCAGTTGGCCGCTCCCTTTAAATGCAGCACCCCCCTCCCGACGGGTCTGCCCGGGGGGGGTTTTTCCCCGCGCCCCGGTACCAGCTCCATCAGCACAACCAAAGGGTCGGGAGTCCCCGATACAGGTTTCCCTTTCCCCCGGGCCTTATGAGGGGGCCCGTCCCCCACCCGCAGCAGCAAACAGGACCTTTGGGGCAGACCCTGAATCCCAAAAGGTGGTGGCCTACTTGGAAAGCACCCTGCCACCCCAGTTTGGGAAAATCCGCTGGACTACGGGGAGGGCCCAAAATGGATGTTTTGGGGCCCCAAATTGCCGGGGTTTTTCAGTGGGGAAGCTGTCCTGCCCAACCGGGATGGGGGCATCAGAGTGGGGGTTCAGTGCGGCGGGGGCCCCCTTGTAAACCCCAAGGAAAACCCGCTTTTTTCAGGGAAAATTTGGGAAAGACTGACCTTTTCAAGATGAATCAGGCCCGGGGAACGGCCAGGAATTTTCCCACACCCCCCCAATGCCTTAAAGGGGTCAGACTAATCAGGCCAAGACCCTCACCCAAAAAAGGAAAATGAGTCTTTATTTTAAAAACCCCCCTCACCACTATTTTGAAGCCGCCCCCCACCTGATGCAACCCCATCTGGGGACAGTTTTTTTTCCATCTGCCCCCAACCATCCTTACCAAGGGGCGGGATTTCCACCCACCTCCACACTCGTCATTTTGCCCATGTCTGACCTCAAAAACTGCTGCTGTGGCTACTGCCATGACCCCCACACTGTTCAAAAGGCCACTCCCTGACCTTTATGGGGTTGCTCCTTTCTTCCCTTTCCTCCACCCTGTTTATTGGGGCCATTAGGATGTTTTTAAAAATTTTCTTTTTTCCTTTTTTTATTGTCAAAATGTTGAGGTTTTTCCCCCTCCTTTAAGTAGAAGGGGAGGGCCCAGAAAAATTTTCACTACATTTTATGGGGGAAATTCCTTGGGGGGAAAAAGGAAACCCTTTTGGGGGAATGTTTTTTTGGTTTTTGAAAGAACCTTCAAACATTTAAAGGGGGAAAAATTTTTTAAATTTTAAAAAAGCCCTTTTCCCGGGCCCAAAAATTTAGAAGCAAAAAGGAAAAGACCAAAATTTTAAAACCCCCTTTTTCCCCCCAACATTGTTTCGTATTTGGTTGAATGGGGGGAGGGGGAATTTAGGGGGTATAGGAAGGGAAACTCTCCTTTTGGAGGGCACCCTTAAGGGGGTTAAATTGTTTTTTTTGCCTTTTTACCCAAAATTAACCAAGGGAAAATGGGGGGGGAAAAACCCCGGCCCCAAGGGAACAAAAACCCAAACCTAATTGTCATTTAAAAAAAGGGGGGGAAAAAAAGTTCAACCCTTTAAAGGTTTTTGGGGTTTTTTCCTAGTGTGACAAACGTTTCAGGAAAGGGAAAGGTTTAGGGGGGAAAAAGGAAAGAACCCGGAGTGTGTGTTTTTTTGGCCTTTGCCCAAAAACTCAGCATCGCCCCAAACACAAACTTAGGGGAAAGGGAAGCTGGGAAACCCCCTCAAAGGGTTGTAACCAAACCCCCCCTTTAACAGTTAAACTTGGAAAACCAAAAAGGGGCCCTTTGCCAAAATTTGTTATCAATTAGTTTTTCGGGTTTTTTTATGGAGAAAAGGAATTTTACTTTAAGGTGGGGGGAAAATGGGGTAAAAGAAGGAGGGGTTTCCTTTGGGGCCCCTTTAAAAGGGTAATTTTGTTTTCCCCCCTTTTTAAAAAACCCCCAGTTTCCCCCAAAATCCCAAAGGGTTTAAAAGCGGAAACCCTTTACTGGCCCCCCTTGGGAAAACAAATTAAATTTTTCTGGTTCAGGGAAATTTGGAACCAAAAAGGAAAAATTTCCCAATTTTTATAAAGCCTTTGGGTTTTGGAAAGGTAAAAACAACTTAACAGGGTGGGGTAAGGGGGGAAAAAAATTTTTCCTTTTTAAACCATTTAATTTTAATTTTTTTTTTTCCTTTTTCCCAAATTTCCCAAACTGGAATCCCAAAAAATGGGAAAATAAATTGTTTACAGTTGTAGAAATGGGGGAAAAATGAACCAGAAGGACACTGTCTACTTTTGAGTGTTGAAGACCGGTCAAACACTTAAGAGATAAAAATTATTTAAGGTAAATGCCTATCCGACTAAACTTAGAAGTCTAGTAGACTCTATATGGACTGTCCTCAACTATTGTACGTTGCTGAATGTCGAGGACGACATGAATCCAGAGGGGGAGAATATGACCCGGGGTAAGCTCTACTGTCACTGTTCTTATCAAGTGTAAATTAGTTACTTCTCCTTGGCCATTAGAGGGCGCCAAAAGTACCAGCACACAGCATGGTTGGTTGTACAGCACAGGACTAGAACAGTCAAACCTAGTGTTGTGCATGCTAGAAAAAGGGGAGGAGACAGAAGTTGCTGGAACACTGTTGAAGGAGTGGATTCTGGGTAGTTTAGGTCCTATTTGACAGAGTGAAGGACACAGAAAAAGTGAGAGACAGTAAAGACAGAGTCCTGTGTGTGCTGCAGCCATTGCACACCAGACAGTGAAGAGAACAGCCAGCAATCACAGCTCAGGAGTGACAGGATATGACTGGTGAACCCTCAGGTATCTGTGAGCTTATTACCCCCCCTGTAAGCAGTTAAACTGTGTGAATGCCAGGAGCCATTTGCATTGCTGTTATCATTGATGTTTACTGAAGTTACTGTATGGAGAATGGACTTGAATAAAGCCTGTTAAACTGCCCTACAGTGGAACCTGTTAACTTTGATGTGTGCTGTGAAGAGGATAATTACAAGGGCCCAACTCATTGCAAACCCCCCAGTTCCCTAAGAATCCTAAAGAACTCTTCATACCCCACGCTGCAACCATATCACAGTGGCGTGTGGATAACATATTATTTCTTCTGTCTCAGGAATTGACCATATGGTAATCCATATTTTACATGCTTTGGATGGAAGCTGTAGTAACACGTTACTAGCTGCGGCTTAGAATAACCTTTTGTCACTACTGAATTATCCCTCAATTAGATTTTCATATCCAAGATTTCAATCTGTGAACCCACATAATGAGACATAAATTGCATGATTCTGTTCTTTGTAGTCATCCAGGAATTGTGGTAACTAAAACACTTGTTGCTCGCTCTTACTGGTAGTTGTCCATGCTCTGTGATGTTATCACTTATGTTTCCACCTGCAAGACTTGTGCTTGGGTAAAGGTTACTCTCATCTGACCCATGGGAGAATTTTATCCATAGCCCATTCCGTAAAGACCCTCATTATTTGTCCATAGATTTTATTATAGAGTTGCCCCTCTCCAAAGGAAAGATGTGATCTGGGTTATTGTCGATCGTTTCAGTAAAATGTGTCAGTTTGTGCCGTTGTCTCAGCTTCCTAATTCTAAAGTATTATCTTGTCTATTTATTGACTGTGTAGTTCACATTCATGGGAATCCTGAGAGCAGTGTTTCAGAAAGGGGTGTACAGTCTGTGGCTGAACTCTGGAGGGCCTTCTGTACTAAACTTGAAATCCAGCTGTTCTTTTCATCTGCATGCCATCCTAAATTCAATGGTTAGACTGAGCATTTTAATCAGATCCTCGAGCAATACCTAAGGTGCTATTATGTGGATAATCAGGAAGAGTGGCTAGCTTACCTATCTATAATGGAGTTTGCTATTGGTAATCATCACATTGTCTCCACTGATACTTTGTTGTTCTTTTGTAATTATGGTTTTACTCCTTGCTTTAGTGCTTTTTCCCCTCCCTGTTCCGAAAATCTAGAGGTGAAAATAGTTTTTATTTGAATTTGCGCACAGTTTGAGCTCAGGTTCAGTCAAACCTGAAAAAAATCCCAATTTATTCAAAAGAAATATACTGATAAGATACATTCTGTGGGGTCTGTATTCTTGGTAGTTGGTTAAAGTTTGGGTTTTGACAAAGAAACTGAATCTCAAAGTAACTTGTCAGATGTTAGCTACGATTTATTGGTCCATATGAAATTCTTCAGGTTGTTAATCCAGTTTCCTTTTGTTTACGCCTACCTCTGTCATTTAGAATTTATGATTTCTTCTCAAAAGATTTTTACTCCGGTCAATCCACTCCGGTGCAGGTCAGGCGAGATTTAAAATTTGAGGTTAAGAGAATTGTGGATGCTTGCAGGGTGTGAAATACTCTCCAGTATTTGGTACACTGGAAAGGGTATGTACCAGAGGAGCGGACATGGTTAACTGCTATCTTGTTTCACGCAGATTGGTTGGTGAGGGGGTTTCACAAGAGATTTTCTTTCACACCTAAGGGTGTGGTGGCTCACCTAAGGGTCTGGTGGCTCATTGTAAAAGGGGAGTAATGGTAGGAGTACATAGTCCTTTAAAGACACTCTCTTGTCTGGTTCCTGCTTCAGCCTAGCTTGGAGCAGCCTCATTTTGACTGCCATCTGTGTCCAGTCTTTAGCTGAGGCGGGATATTTAAACCCAGTCATTTCTCTTGCGCCTTGCCTATAATTTCTCCTGTGTCTTGGCTAGTGCTTACTACTTGTGGTTTGAGATTTACTTTATGGTTACTGACTTTGGCTTGACCATATTTCCTCTGCCTCTTGTTTTGGTACTTGACTTCTCTGATGTTGTTTTCTCTTGTTTGTTCCTATCTGTTTGTCCTGGTTCGTTGGTGTATTTCTGTGTACATCAAGGTCAACCATAGTTGGGTACATGTGCAGGATTAGCCTAGTTGGGGTGGTCACTCTGCTGTCACTCTGGGATAGTCCAGAGAAGGACATATCTGCCAAAAACTCTTTTGCTTTTTAAGCATCTTCATAAAACTTTATAAAAATTAAATATATAAAATATTTTATAAGCATTTGTATTTACGAACATTTCATTAAGAATGAGCAAATGCTATACAGGCTGTTGGAATAATTAATAATGCAGCAAAGGGTGGGTTATCCAAATAGATCTACTCTATACTCATTGATTACATGTTGACTGGACTTACAATGCATTACTACATAAACTGCTGATTATGTGCCATCAATAAAAAAGATATATAGGCACCTTGAATGCACATGATACTGACACTGTGCTGAAAAGTTCAGAATTGGGTCTTGTGTCTAGGGATGAGCGAATCGATTCTAACAAAGTGGAATTCATTTAGAATTTCAGGAAAGATTTGTTTCTGAACGAAGCCGAAGTTCATGGCAAATCGCAACGAATCTAAAATAGTCGGGAGCAAATGGCGTGACATGGGGCAAAGAACTATGGGAGGAAGAAAGGAACACCCTCAATGACATGTGCAGGCAGGCAGTCAATCAGCAGCCAGCCAGCTTGTGTGATATCAAAGCCCTATAAATAGGGCAGCCATCTTAAATTTTGCCACTTGTCTCTGTGTCTCCTATGCACACGCATCTGTCTGTAGCAGCAAAAGATTGCACTCTGTGCAAAATACTTCCAATTTCCAAGCAACTGGGGTGAAAGACCTTCACAGGTGTGCATCATATACACACCTAGCATTTTTTATTTTGGGATATTACAAATTTAGTCTCCACACTGTGTCATTGTACCACTCTGTGGCCTACTCATGTTGCTGCCACCTCAACAACCCCTTGGTTTCCTAATGCTGTTTCCACCCTCTACTAATCTATGACGTTGCCACTATGTTTGGTTTTCCCTTTCTTTTAATCTATCAGAAGAAATGAAAAGGACAAACACAACGGATTGTGTCTTCGGAGAAGTTGTAAGGCCAGTATGGCATGGTCCTTTGTTTGCATCAGGATTGTCTGATGATTAGGTAGCCAAAAGCAGTAGTGGATACAAAACACAGAAGACATGCAAATATCCCATTTACTCGTCATCTCTGTTTTGGATCAACTCCTGTTTCTTTTTGGCTTTATCAATTCCGATGGATTATTGACCAATTGATAGCGGAGAAATTGTAAGGCCAGTATGACATGGTCCTTTGTTTGCATCAGGATTGTCTGATGATTAAGTAGCCAAAAGCAGGAGTGGATACAAAACACAGATGGCAGCAACATAAGTAGGCCAGAGATTGGCACAATTACACAATGTGAAGGTGGGGGCAGTAACAGCAGCATCAGGCTGGAGAGTGGCACAATGACATAATTTTGAGGTGGCAGCAGCTAGGTGACACGAGAAGAAGGTGGTGTCAGCAGCAGCATCAAGCCAGAGAGTGACATGGTGACATAGCCTGGAGGTGACAGCAGCAGCATGATAAGACCTGAGTGGTGTGGTGTCAGCAGCATCAGAAGGCTACATAATGGCCCAGTGAAGAGTTGGGAGGTGGGTGGCAATACCAGTCCCTGGTAAAGATGTTGGGTGGTAGAAGGAGCAGCTGACAGTAGATGTGTGGCATCAGGTGGGTGGCAGCATCAGAATAGTAGCTGAGGCAGGTAGCCAAGCAGGGCGCATGACTCAGCCCTCCTCGTCGCATTTCCTCTCCATTGTCTGTCACCTTGGTTCCGATTTTCAGTTGTCGCGGAGAAAGCCACAAATCAATTTTGTATTTCATGACGTGGAGCAGTTCCTCCCGTGTGTGACTTCATTTTCCCAGACAAACCAGGTGTACAACTGCGTGATACCGCCGTGCCCTGCCCATGTGGTATGCTGGAGGAGCACTAAAACTTTTCGATGCAGTGGAGGCTGACGTGGTGGAGGAAGAGGAGGCAGACATTGGCGCAGGAATGAATTTAGAAGCCGGCTGAAGCTCGGAATTATGTGGAAATATTATTGATGTTGATTTTCCAATAATATAGATTTGCTAAATTCTGTGGCTTATGTTTCTAGAATTGCCCACAATTATATAAGGCAGATGTGTTGTTTCTGACTGGACAATAAGTTGATAAAGTGATAACTACTATGCATACTAAATTGCTCATTGTCCTATGATTTCATTCCCTATAGAGGATGAAGGATGGTAAATTTTGATAACACAGGTACATCTGTCAATATTTTGAAACCTGTACAAACTAGGCCCAATGTCTCAGTAATCCGCCTTAAATCAAGTGAGAGCCACTAAGACTGGTACTTCTCCACACACCATTTATCACTTTGAAGGTATTTTTACACTGATTGCACTGTATTCTTTATCAGGATAATAAAGTTTATAGAAAGACTTTTTTTCCAAGAAATTCTGCTTTTCAAAAAGGGATCACAATTTGTTATGTGTTGCAAAATAGCACCAATGAAAATAACTTGTCATCACACAAAATTAAGCTTCTTTGAAAGCAAGTCTTTGAGTGTAGTGACACAAGAAATGTGTTAGAAAATCAGAAAATTGTCATTCATACCACAGACTAGAAGCAGTGTGAGTAAACCCCCTAAAACTAGGTGGAATTATGGTTTCCCATCCAATTAGAAAAAAATTAAAGTTTAAAAAAAAATCTCAAGATAGTGCCATCAAAAAAAAAAAAACACAGACTGATGCAAAAACAAGGCAACCAGCAAGATAAAATTCTGTAAGTTATAGTTTTTAAAATACAAAAAATAGCCAGCTCACTAAATTCTAAAGTAGAATTCTCTGTGCCCCCAAAACGGCCACATAAGTTGTTTGACAATGGATTTTTGAAACCAGTTGTAAAATTCTTGAATTTTATAGCTCTTGGACCTAAGTTATCTAAAGGTAAGCTTGTTCTTTAAACTCAACATGGTATGCTATATTTGTTTGTTATTGCTTACTTTTTCAGCTATGATCAATTTTGGTTCTAAATTTCTTACACTATTACACTTTTAGAATACATGTTCATTCTTCCTCATTCTTCTGAGTTTAAACTATATCTCTTCCATGCCAAATGAAACTTATCCTTAGCCCAAAGCCCTAAAAGGTTGATTTGTTGTTTCCTTTATGTTGCAGCATCCTTTTTACATTACATATTTTTTTTCTGAAGTCAACACTGAGCAAATGCATCATTGGAAAGTGTTGTAATCAAGTGGGACAAATTGATGTACTAAGCAGTAGGGTTTACGTTTTCCTTTGCCTGTTTTTTTTATGCACAGTTACTATGCATTTAATGGATGAGCAGGAAAACTGTACAGCGATGACTAAGCTATAATCAGTCCATTTCAATTCAGTTAATCGCCACTGAACTGGAATTTGTTAATCTAAGGGGATGCACAGAGAGCATGTTAATGTGGTAAGGGTATGCCTTCAGCTGTTTTCAAAATAAACTTAGCAGCTATGGAGTGTGTGCAAACGAAAGATAAGAATGCTTTATAAAAATATATCAATGTGTGAAAAACTGCATTTTCAAAATTAAGAGAATAAACTGGTTTTACAGAGACCTGTAAAATAGCTTCATAATCTAGGCTTTCCAAAGCCAATGATGTGAAAAAAACCGATCTACTCTGTTGTATCTAGGTCTATCTATAGATAGAATAAATAATTTCCTGTGCTATAGATTATATATCAGCAATATATTTCACAGCACAGGAAATATGTACAACAGTGTTGGTGCAATTTTCCTTCATTTTAATGCATTTTTTGGCCAAAATTTCAGCATGCTTTGTGTATGGCTTTTTTCCAAACATCTTTTCTATAGGCAACTGGGAAAAAAACAGAAAAATAATAATGTATAAAACTGCCACACAAAAACAGCAAAGAAAAAAGCATGAAAATCAGACAGATGTTTAGAAATAAGGAGTGTGTAAAAAAAGGGGGCACAGCTATGATGAGTCCTAAAATGTCAAATTAATTGAGTGTGCATCAAAAATCTTGTGTTAAGTAAACCAACCAAGTGGTGGCATGGTGAAGAAAAAGAGTCAGCGGCCCTCACCTGTCCTCAACCCGCCTCTGTCCCATCCGGTTCCCTCAGCCAGAGATCTACTATGTGGTCGGGGGCTCAGGGGCCACTATAAAAGCGAGGATGAACAATTTGAGGAGGGCAGTCAGCAGCTACTTGGGAGCGAAGAAATGAGGCCGAATCCCCTGCTTTTTGCAGTAGGCGGCAAAGTATAGATGTGGGAGAGTGGGATGGAAGGTCATGTTTGTGAGGGGTCAGCCTCTGCATACCAAGACCGGTGATGAGGACAGCAGTGAGGATGAAAACACAAATCGATGATGTTTTTAGCCAACCGATTGGGAGCCGGGGGGAAGCAAGGGCTTCATCTCTCAGGAGAAGAGGGGGTCAGCTTGCGCATCGGCAGCGGCGCAGCCCAAATGGGTTGTGTGGCGTGAGTAGCGGGGTAGCAGCATGTGAGGCGGGAGCCCAAACGGGGCCAGGGGGAGAAAACCCGCTTCGCTCCCCAAAAAAGTAGGGGGGCACAGGGGGCCCAAAGGCAACGGCAGCAAGTCACTCAGTGGGGAGCGTTGGGGGTAAAAATCATATCGGCGGGTTGGCAGTTCTTTGCTAAGGGAAACCGGGGGACCGAATTTTGGGTTATGTGAATCTGTGGGCAGAAAGTGAAGATGGCCCGGGAGCTAAGTTTGCCCCATGGCCCTGCTCAACACATGCAGGTCACCCCTCCGGGGGCCTGGGGGGAAAACAGGCTTGTTGTGGTGGGCCATCTGCACACAGCAAAGACAGACGCCCAGTGGGCATGAAACCATTGCGCCATCAAGGCTCCACCACCCCTGGAGAAAAGGGGGGGCTGTTTCTCTTTCCATCTCTCCCAGTCCCCGATCTCTTCTTATCGCTACTCATGGGCGCCAGTCAGTCATCTCAAAACGAGGCGATTGCAAAGAGACAACAATATGCGTCAACCATCCTAAGGTCAGAAGGCTGACCGTGCTCCTGTCAAGTTGTTGGTACTGGGGTGCAGTCCCTACCCTTACCAAATGGTGTACTCGTGCACCGTTCAGAGAACTTATGGCTTTTGCCGAGCCCAAGGATGGAAGTTACCAAAGCAGTAATGATTCTTCCAAAAAGGCAGTACAGCACTTCATAAATATGTAGAACAGAAGTGGGGGGCCAGTCCTTAAGCTTATCGGTTTTTCCAGGTGCACGGCAGCGCGGACTCTGGAGCTGTAACTACGTTCTGTTCCAGACATGTCCTTTAAACGGCCCACTGGGTTGAATGTGCTTCCCAGCCCAGGCACACCAACAACTTGGGCAGGAGACCGCTTTCCTCCTCCACTTTTCAAACTGCGGCTCCCTGCGCCCAATGTCCACCCTCCTCCTCCTTCACCACCACCATCATCTTAGCCTCCTCAAGTACAGCTCCATCATACCACATGGTGTAGGGCACAGCGTTGTCATGCAGTTCTAACACCTGGCCTTGCCTCGGCGAATGAAGTCACACAGGGGAGGAACTGCTCCGCATCATTCAAGCAAGAAATCGATGTGTGGCTTTCTCTGCGCCAACTTCAAAATCGGAACCATGGTGAACGGACCAAAGAGAGGAACAGTGTCCTATATTAACAAGTAAAACAAAGCACCGATCTTCTTAAGGCATAGAAAACTCCCATAGTACACTTTATACCAGAAAAATGGAGCCATATCTCTAAAAAAGTACCAAAATTTTATTTAATTTAAACAAACACTTAAACACATTGACAAACATATATATGATGATATCTACAAGATTAGGGGACAAAAACGGCAAGGAAGTGCCTGCCTCAAATATAGCAAATGTTATTAGTAACTACAGTATAGATATATGGAATTTATAAATATGATATGGCTTAGACAGTTTTAAAATCATCATTACAGTACTACAACAGACCCGTTGTCCAACTCCCACATCAATCCATAATTTAGTATCCTAATCTAACTCTAATCCCTCCCAAAACATTGCAGCAGGCAATATAATCCCAAAGCTACCCCACAAAAAGTTAGTCTGGGCCAACAATTCAGTTTTGCACGGTAAACAAAGACCCTATGCAGCCCGACAACCAAAGAGTATTTACCCATCAGAAAAGGAGGGTACAGGGTACAAATGCCGCTCGTGCCCACGTCCTAAACGCGTTTTCGCCAATAGCTTCCTAAATGGACTAAGGTTAGATGTCCCAGATTACTGATTATATATCAATTGACTATTACCTCAGTGTCTCTTAGCCCATAGCAAAGCGTGGCATTTATCGGCACCCCGCCGTCGTACATCGTAGCCGAGTCCACCGCCCTCCCCGGCCGTCCGTCTGTATAGTGCAATGACGCGGAATGCCGCATTTCCTTCATGCGCAACAGCCAGAATTCAGGACGCCGAGTGAGCACCGTATGTCGGGTCCGTAACCAGGCGCACATGCACCCGCTAGCTCAATGCCCTAACTTGACATCAAATGAAGTGGAAAGAAAATCTCACCCAAATAGTCAGTGTATGAAAAAGAATAACAAAGAATAAGTAAATAATTAGATCTCGAGTGAGTGTAGTGAAAACAATTACTATTAATAAAGGTGAATAATATAATGAATACTACTCTACACATAAGTTGTAACTCAACTAAAAAGCTTACTAACAATGTGATAAAAGTGAAGAGGTGTACGAATTAATAATGTATATATATAACAAAATTGTGTATTAAGTTGGTGATAAAGCCCCACTACGTTATACAAAATTTGTGATAACACACAATAAAAAACCATTTTAAAAAAAAGACTAAAAAATACCATATAACGCAAATAACAGAATGTGAGGAAGAAAAAAAAAAAAAAAGGTTATCTTTTTATTTTTCAATTTTCTTTCTTCTTTTAAGTTTGATGGTCACTCTTATTGACAAAGATTTGTTCACACGGACAGATGTTAAGAGTCCACAACGAATCAGAACCGGCCTGGTTAGTAATCATAAGGTATTAGTCACATCCATACAGTAAATTCACAGCTAAAGATAAATTCACAAATTAGTAAAACTAATAAAAACAAAGACATCATCACATGACAAAAAAACCAATAAGATTAAAACAGAAAACGGAGAGATCAGAGGAAGGATGCAATACCCAACTTTTCATTTAGACCAGTAGACACATAGTATTGAGCGGACTATCCACCTACATTCTTTTTGCTCTAACATTTTTTTGATAATTCCACAACCACGCGATACCGCAGTGTACTCTGTCAATCCCTATAAATCGATAAGAGGCCGGGTTTTAGAGTCATGAAATTTAACAAAAATGTCTCGGGATAGTTTTTATAATGTGGGCCGAAATCTTGGCAATTTTTGGCCGCCAAAAATCCTCTCACATGTCCTTGTCCTGAACACTTAATTCTCGCGTCATTAGCCCAACATATGGTTTAGGCATCCAACAGTTTGCAAGATATCATCACGTTTTGTTGTGCTGCAAATGAAATATAGCTCAAAATCTTAAAGTCGCCCTTTGCATAACGATATGGATTGAAAAAGTAGTGGCATTGGCACTTGTCATATTCGTGACATGGCGCTACATTCACCACATGTGATAAAAACCTACCCTTGGGGTAGTAACCCCAAATGGATTCTTTTTCTCAGGAATATAGAGGCATCTGACCTACAATCTTTCAAAATTCCGACCATCTCCTAGCTGTCCATTTTTGGGGGCACCAGACAGAACATCTTTTGAAGCCTATGGTTCTGTCCGAGGATTGACCAATGCTTCTGAGAATTTGTCCTTATATCAGACCACTGGGTATTATATGTAGAAATAAATCTAACATTTTTACAGTGGATCTCTTTATACGGTGTTTTTCAACAAACAATTCTCTCGGGGTCCTTTTTAGCACTTAAATACCTTTATAGATTTTTCTGCCACTATAAACCTCTCTCTCTGAAACGAGAACTTTAGATCGGAAGCTTGAACTTCAAATTTAGCATCAGAAGAGCAAATCCATCCTCTTCATTCTGAGGAAATTGACCAAGTCGGCACAGCCCCTAAGTTTGAAGGATTATGAAAAGACGAGGCATGTAAAAGTGAATTAAACCGACGTGCTCTTCCTGAAGACAATCAATCAGAGATATTCCCTGTTGACTACCTCAATCAGTACATCTAAGAACTTCAACTTTTTTGTTTATCATAATATGAAAGTCAATCTGATGTTAAAAGAGTCTTATTAAATTCCCCGCATAAACTTCTGAATTTTGAATTTCATAGCCCTGACACAGGAAGATCACATCGTCAATATATCTCATCCAGCACTGCACTTGGTCAGCGGCGCGGGCCCCGTCACCATGGAATATAGATCTCTCCCAAAAACCAAGGAAGAGATTCGCATATGATGGGGCACACGCCGCACCCATGGCAGTGCCACGTCTTTGTATGTAAAACACATCCTTAAACACAAAAAAATTATGTGTCAGAATGTACCATAGGAGTTGAATGATCAATTCACACAACTGGCTGTCCAGATTGCTCATTCCCAGGAAGAAGCGGACCGCATGAATACCATCTTCATGACCAATACTGGTATATAGGGACTCAATGTCTGCTGTAACCAGAAACATATCAGAGTCCATCATAATACCATCAACACGTCCTAAGACATCAGTTGTGTCTTTCACATAGGACGGTAGGGTTTCAACAATGGGCTTTAAGTAAAAATGAATAAATTTACATACCGGGTCACACAATCCCCCATTCCCTGAGACAATTGGGCGACCTGGAGGGTCATCAATGCATTTATGTATCTTTGGGAGGAAGTACAGTGTTGGAACCTTTGGGTATTTAACACACAAACCATCAAAGATTTTTTTTAGGTATAATACCTTCCCGGTATGCTAATTCCAAGATTTTAAAAAGTTCGACTGAAAAAGATTGTATAGGATATCTTTTGATATGTATCCCTATCCCTTAATTGCCTGAACGCTTCTTTCTCATATTTAGCCATTGGCCAGATCACAATGTTTCCCCCCTTGTCCGCTGCCTTATAAACCACATCCGTATAGGACTGCAATTCTCTCAATGCATTACGTTGATCATGTGTAAGGTTATCATCTCTCACCTTTTTTGAGATCTTTTCAAAATCCTCCGTAACCAATCTCGTGAAGATCTCAACTTGAGGGCATAAGGACAAAGGGGGAAACCTTGTAGATCTGGGCATGACATATCCAGGGAACCTATCCATGGTTTGTGTTTCTTGTTCCAACAATAATTCCCCCCAAAAGTTGCAAGTGCTTCTTTTTCCCTCTTACAAAAATTAAAAACCCTCCAGTTTCTCGTCTATGATTAAACTTTTTCAAAACCAAATTACGGGAAAAAAGGTGTAAATCCTTTAGGGCTGTAAAAAAATCAAATGAGTTAGTAGGAGAAAACGTCAATCCCATACTAAGAACCTCTTTTTGAGGCTCAGTTAGTATATATGATGACAAATTAATTACCTCAAGTTTACTTTTGTCTTCCTTGATTGTTGTTATAGGGTGCTCCCCCGTTTATTTACGTCCCCAATTTGGTTTCGAGGATCCGTCATTTTTCATGGAGTCATCCAATTTGCTGCTACGCATCCTCAGATGTTCATCCATGGAGACCGAGGAGGAGAGAGACCCCGACCTCGAACGAGAGCGTGGTCTTTCCCCAACTTGTCTCCATCTGTACATCTGCTCTGATTGCTTATCATGCAGATCTCTTTGAAATTTCTTTAACTTGGTGTTACTTATTTCTTTTTCCCATCGTTGGAAGTCATTATCTAATTCAACATTGAACGCCTCCAAAGCCTCACTTGATAACTCGATTTTGATTTTGCCCTGTAATTCAATAATTTGTACTTCAATAACGTCCAAGGTTTCTTGATTGACTGTACCAACAACTCCATGGGTTCCCTTAGAGCAAAGCTGAGGCTAATCTTCCCATTTTCTCTTAAAGGTATCATCCTCAATCGGAAAAGACGGGGGAATACCTGCACTCGTAATCCACGTGGTATCAAACCCTAGTCAAATATCTTTCCAAAAAGGATTTGTTCCACCAAATCTTAAGTCTTTTATTCAACAAGCCTTTAAGTCTGGTCATCATTCCTCTGATCTCTCCATTAGCATTTAAAACCAAACTAGAATCCTCCTTAAAAACCTCATTAAGCTGAGTGAGCCATGACTGATCCCCGTGCTCTGAAAGTCCATATTGGGTTTGGAACCAAGATGCTGCAAAAAACAGACAAACAATAAGTCCTATATACAAGGTACCAAAGCACCATCTCTTGTAAGGCAGAGAAATTCCCAAAAATAAAACTTTATACACAGAAAAGTGGAGCCATATCTCTAAAAAAGTACCAAAAATTTTTTTTAATTTAAAAAAACAAAATTTAAAAACAATTGAAAACATATAAAGGAAGGGTATCTCCCAAAAAAGGGGAAAAAACGCAAGGAAGTGCCTGCCAAAAATAGGAATAAAGTTTTTAAATAACTCCCTTATAGATAAAGGATATATAATTTTGATATGGCTTAGAAAGTTTTAATCATCATTACAGTACAAACAACAGACCCGTGTCCTTTCCCAAAATCAATCCTTTAGTTCCTTTCTAACTCTATCCCCCAAAAACATTGCAGCAGGCAATATACCAAACTCCCCCAAAAAAAGTGAATCTGGGCAAAAAACGTGAGGTAAACAAAGATTTTCTTTCCTCTTTTTTGGAAAAATCGGGCATGGGGATTGAGCCAGCGGGTGTTTGTGGGGCGCCGTTCAGGGACCCGATTTCCCGGGTGCTCACCCCGGCGTCCAAATTTTGGGCTTTGCGCATCCCGGAAATGCGCATTAGCGTCATGCACTAACACCCCGGAGGGCCGGGGGGGGCGGGACTCGGCCCGATGTACGACGGGGGTGCCGATAATGCACGCTTGCTAGGGGCTAAGAGACCCTGAGGTAATTAGTCACATTGATATATAACAGTCATCGGACCTAACCTTTAGCCCTTTGAGGAAGCCTATTGGCGAAACGTGTTTAGGACGTGGCCAGCGCATTTTTGTACCCCTGTACCCCCCAAATCTGGGGGGAAATCCCTTTTTGGTTTGGGGGTGCACAAGGTCTTTTTTTTACCTGCACTTTTTGTTCCCCAACTCACTTTTTTTGGGGTAGCTTTGGATTTTTGCCCTGCTGCAATTTTTTGGGGGAGGATAAGTTAGAAAAAGGATACAATTTATGGATTGTTTGGGGGAATGGACACGGTCTGTTGTAGTACTGTAATGATGATTAAAACTTCTAACCCATATCATATCTATATACCATATATCTATAACTGAGTTCTAATAACATTACCCCCTATTTTTGAGCAGGCCCCTTCCTTGCCGTTTTTTGCCCCCTTTTCCTTGTAATATCCTCCCATATATGTTTGTCAATTGTGTTTAAGTTTGTTTAAATTAAATAAAATTTTGGACTTTTTTAGAGATATTGCTCCCCTTTTTCTGGATAAAATGGGAGAAAATGGGGCCGGCTGCACGAGGAGGGAGGTCCCCTGCACCCCGCATGGGGCATTTTCTATTGGGGGTGAAAAAATTCCTGAAGTCTTCCACTGCTTTAAAAAATTCTGAAAATGGCCCGAAACTGGGGCATGACTCATCCCTTCCTACAAATCCAGGGAAACCCTTCTGAGTTCAGCGGGAGAACGGCCAGGGTTTCCACACACCAATCCTTAGGGGTCAGATTACATCAGCCATGACGCCCCACCAAAAAATTTAGAAATGAGTCTGGATTTAAAATACCTGCCTCAGCCAATATTCTGATGCCGCCATCCGCTGATGCCACAAATCGCTGACAGTTTCCCACTGCCACCAAACCCTCTTTTCCAGGGGGTGGTATTGCCCCCCACCTCCCACTCGTCATTGTCCACTCTATCCTCATGCGCTGCTGCTGTTTTGCTGCTGGGTCACCTCCACACCCTGTCATTGTGCCAGTCTCTGACCTCATGCTGCTCTGCTGTTGTTACTGCTGCGGTCCCCTCCACATCCATATTGTGCCACTTTTCTGACCTCATGCGTGCTGCCGTCACCTCCACTCTCTGTCATTGTGCCCCCTCTGTCCCCTACTCCTTTTTTTGCCCCCCAGAATGTATTGTGACTGTCTACCTCATGCTGCTGCTGTGGCTCCTGCCGTGATTACCATTTTGTCATTGGCCACTGTCTGCCCTCAAAATGTGCTGGGCTGCTGCCTTACCTACAACTCTGTCTTGTGTCCCCGTCGACTCATGCTGCTGCTGTGGCTGCTCCCGGACCTACACACTCTTCTTTTGGCCACTGTCGACCTCATGCTGCTGCTGGGGGCTCCCTGCCATGAACTACCACTCTGTCATTGTAAAACTCGTGGCCTACTTCATTTTTTCTCCTCCAAAATGTCATTGTGCCACTCTCTGCCCTCATGCTGCTGCTGTGGTGCTGCCGTTCCCCTCCACACTGTGTCATTGTGCCACTTTTGGGGCTTACCCCCTGTTTTGCCCCCTCCAGAATGTCATCGTGCCACTCTCTGCCTATGCTGTTTGGCTGCTGCCGTCACCTCCCACCTGTCACTGATGTTGCACCTGAGCCCTCAACTTTTTTTTTGCAGCTGGCGCTGCCTTATTTTATCAGGCTACTTTCCCGCTTCGTTTTTTGGTCTTTTTGCCTTTTTAAGGCCCGGGAATTTAAGGGAAAGGATTCTAAGAGGGGCGGCAGTAAAAATGCTTTTTCATACAAAATACAACATTGAAATGAAGACCAAACCAATCTCCCTCGCATATTTAAGCAGGGCACAATGTTCTACAGCCCCCCTACGGGCTCTGTGCAGCCGGGAAATAGTGTTTTTTAATGTGATTCGTCCCGGAAGTAATTGGGGACCAAACAAATTTTGTCGGAAAATTCGGCAAAGTGGGCGAATCGAATTTTGAGAAATTCGCCCATCTCTATCTGTAAATTTATTGCATTTTCAGACGAATAATTTTTTTCAAAAACTGTTTTTTAAAAACAATGAAAGGGCTTATAGGAAAGAGCAAGGTACAAAAGCGCACCTATTGGGCTGTAATAATCCCAAATTCACTGTAACTCAGAAGAGGCTTGCAATATGAAAAGGTTTTAAAGCAAACCCAGATAATTTCATCACAGACAGCTGTTTTGGGGTATTTTCCCTCTTCAGTGTACAGTGAACTTTGGGCTGGGTGAGCCAGCCAATAAGTTGACTTGGTAGAACTGAACATACCCCAGGGGAAACACCTAAGGGTGGGGATCATGTTCACCCAGCAGGTCAGTGTAAAATTGGGACTTGGGGTGGTTTGGCAGACATTTCCCTTTGGGGGATAACCTGTTGAAGAATAAATTTTTGTGCCCAGCAGATGGGAGGGCCCAGGGGTCCTTTTTCTTACCAAGCTGATTTGTGGATGCCCATACCCAGCCCCTTCTCCTTAAAGGGTTTTTTCTCACTACAAAGATAGCTTTAACTTGTAGGGAAAGTTTAAAAATTCAAATACATTAGTTTTTAATATTACATTTGGGGGGAGGATTTTTCTCTCTGAGTGCACAAAAGGTTTTTCTGGTACTATCCTTTTTCTCCCCTCCTATTACACAAGAGCACCAGAGGATGTCACCAGGGTGGCTGCAGTTGAAACAGAAAAAGTTATCTCTAGCGAAAAAAAGGAGAATATTTTTTTTTTTTTTGTTTTTTTTACTCTGTAGCCAGTCAAAGATTTTTTATCTCCCGCAGTCAGCCAGTGCAATCAGAAAAACTGGGAATACAGAGTGATATGCAATCACTGCTACAGAAGCACCCCCTGCCTGTTTGGGGAAATGGAGAAAGTATTAATCTGAAGCTGCCCTGACTTGGAAAAAGCATGGGGAACAATGGCTATAAACAACAAGGTCACAGTTTGTTTAGAAAAGATCATAAAAAATAGAAGGAGAGGTGTTTGTTTTTTAATAAAAACCCGTCTGAAGCCACACTGAGGGAAATATAGAGCAGGAAATGAATATTTTGGGAAACCCGTATGGGGGATATATTGAGAGCAATATAATAATAATAAAATTCTTCATGGGGCTGCTATTGGCCAACAAATTAACAGAACCCATGAAGATGTATTCTCAGACAAAAATGAGGTGGCCAATCATAATGAGGGTTTTTAATGAACGACTTCAACACCCAAAATAAATTTGGGAAACTAATCGGTGGCCTCATAAATGACACAGGTTTTTGTCCAAACTAACGTTAATTTCCCCAA
>JAODAL010059515.1:0-21433 GCA_025379985.1 Phyllomedusa bahiana
CTTTGGGCCAGAATTTAAATTTTCCATGGGGGTGGGGGGGCTAAAATTTGAGTTATTTTCTAGGGCCCCAAAAAGTCTTGTCCGGCCTTTGCAAAGGCATTCAGACAAACTGCTGCAGGGGAAAAGAAAATCTGGTGGGGGGGGGGGGGTGAAAACTAGCCCCAAAAGGGGTTTGCCCCATTTCACCATTGATGATTTTTATACTATGGGAAGCACCATGGACAGATGAAGATAAAAAGTCATGTCTGACCCCTTTTTGCAAAAAGGTGTCTAGTGTTATCATTGAGTTCACTAAAGAAAAATTTATAGAAAAACCCTTGAAGAACAACAACAAAATAACTTTTAAAGAGGTTTTGCCATAATGAGTTCCTTACCCTTATCTACCAGGAGAAAAAAAACAAAGCATGCGATCGGGGGGAAGGATGGGTTGTGGCAAGAGCGGGGAAAGGGGGAGCGCAAAGTTTACTCAAAAATTTACATTACAACCAAAATTTCTCTATCAGCAACAGCCTCATACACGCACTTTTCCCCACCCCTTTTGCAAGCCCTTCATTTCCCGCATCAATAAAAGGCAAACGCTAACCCGGGGCCAGATCAGCCCGTCATCCCCCTGGTCTGTCTAATCTAAACGTCGGAAACTAAGGGGACTAAAAATCTGAAGCTCCACAACTTCACTTTTTGAATCACATAAATTAGAAAAGTGTTAAATACCTTTTTTGGAGGATCCCACTTTTTAACATAACAGCGGGGCAAAACCCCTTTAAGCCCTATGACCTAAACTCCCTTATTGCAGCAATGCGTTCAATAGTTTTTATTCGTTTGATTGTCCTAATTCATTATGCTTTTAGAGCATGAAAATTGGGAAAAACCTTCTGTGCCGCTCTTCCATTGGGACCCTGGCACAAGTTCTTACGTACCGTGCAAACAAAAAAAAACAAATTTGGTTTACAATTGGTTTGAAGTTAGAAGCCGTTATTTGTCTTTAGGTCAAATTTGCTTATAAGTGGAGAATTCCCAGAAGGGCAAAAGTCTCACACCCTTTGAAATAATTTTGCACTAAGACCAAACATTACCCCTTTTTTAAATTTTTCCAAGTTTTTTTATACCAGTTAAAAATTCCTTCATCTTCTATTAAAAAAAATTTGGGGCACAAAACCCTCTTTTACCGGGTCAAGCAGGTAATAAAATGTTTCTCCGGGGGTCTAAACATACACATGTTATACATACAAAACAAAAATAAAAAAAAACTGAGTTTCTAATTGACTATCACTTTTTTGGTTTCAGGAGATTGAAAGCACGGGTTTTCAACCCTGGTTGACACAAATGTTTCCCCATCCCATACACAACGAGATTTTGGGAAAGGTGTGAAA
The DNA here is from genome assembly GCA_025379985.1 of Phyllomedusa bahiana. NCBI lineage: Eukaryota > Metazoa > Chordata > Amphibia > Anura > Hylidae > Phyllomedusa > Phyllomedusa bahiana. The sequence goes on from JAODAL010059515.1 coordinate 1,371, forward strand.
GGGAAAGAAATTTGCAGCTTGCAAAACTTTTTTGTACAAAAATAAGCATCATTACAAAAAACTCGAAAACCCACGAACTGACCCAATTGCCAGGTCGACAAAACAAAAAAGTTTCTCGATTTTCATTTGTGACAAAATTATTCAGCCCCTCTCAGTTAAAGGGGGTTTTCCCACAATGTAAGTTGACGTGGAAACCTCCAAAATGGTATTTAACTTTTTTTTAAATAATGTCATTAAAAAAAATGAAACCTAGAGCGCAGCCCGACAAGATCCCTTAAAATTTCCTAACATTTTTTCATTAGACACACCAGGAGCTGACAGAGCTGATCTGGCCCTGCTTCATTGTTTGCACTTCTTATTATGGCAGGGGAAATGAACAAATTTAAGGCCAGGGGGAAAAGATCCGGTCTTTTTTATGACAATCCACTGGGTGTAATCTAATTTAATTGTAACATGCAGAGCCCCTTCCTCTGCCAGCCCCCCTCCCCTGCCCCCCATCAAAGGGGGAACAAATAAAAAATGCTCCCCCACCCCCCGTTTCCCCAAAAAGAAGACATCTCTTAAAAAATTTTTCTCCCCAAAACGACTAAACTTTTTTTTAGGGGAAAGCCCTTATTTTTCATGAACAATAATTCACATTTATTGTTGACCAAAAAACAACAGTTTTAATACACTCACCGGCCACTTTTTTTAGGTACACCATGCATAACGGTTGACCCCCTTTGCCTTCAGAACTGCCTCAATTTTTCGTGGGATAGATTCCACAAGGTTTCAACGATGCCAATTACCAAAGGGGGGCCCCAAAAATGCCAAGAAAAAATTCCCCAACCCATACACCACCACCACCACCTAAACCCTTTATACAAGGCGATGGTCCATCTTTTATGTTTTTGACGCCCAAATTTTGACCCACCATCCGAAGTCGCAGCAGAAATCGGACCATCAACCAGCAACGTTTTTCCAATCTTCTACTATCCAATTTCGATGAGCTTGGGCAAATTGGAGCCTCAGTTTCCTGTTCTTAGCTGAAAGAAGTGGCACCCGGTGTGGTCTTCTGCTGCTGTAGCCCACTGCCTTTCACAGTTGGCCGTACTGTGCGTTCAGAGATGCTCTTCTGCCTACCTTGGTTGTAACGGGTGGCTATTTGAGTCACTGTAGCCTTTCTATCAGCTCGAACCAGTCTGCCCATTCTCCTTTGATCTCTGGCATCAACAAGGCATTTCCGCCCACAGGACTGCCGCTCACTGGATGTTTTTTCTTTTTCGGACCATTCTCTGTAAACCCTAGAGATGGTTGTGCGTGAAAATCCCAGGAGATAAGCAGTTTCTGAAATACTCAGACCAGCCCTTCTGGCACCAACAACCATGCCACGTTCAAAGGCACTCAAATCACCTTTCTTCCCCCTACTGATGCTCGGTTTGAACTGCAGGAGATTGTCTTGACCATGTCTACATGCCTAAATGCACTGAGTTGCCGCCATGTGATTGGCTGATTAGAAATTAAGTGTTGACGAGCAGTTGGACAGGTGTACCTAATAAAGTGGCCGGTGAGTGTATACTGTAATGATTTCATCACAAACATCAACAGAAGCAGCCAAACTCTGAATTGCATAAAAAAAAATGCACCAGGTCTTATTTTTGGGGGTGTCTTATTTTCGGGGAAACAGAGTAGTAGTTTTCAGAACTTCCTTACGCAAGAAATAAGCCCTTTGAACTGGTGCCAGTTGCCAGGTCTGAGTCACAATAACATTCGTCAAAGTGTTTGTATTAGAGGTAGGGCTTATGATGAAGTCGCTGTTTGTCAGTGATATATTAGGCGGCTCTAGAATGGGTGTGGATCGTAAGCAAATTTCCGGAAATAATTCTAGTTCTTATATCAGTCTCCCAAGTCCAGAGCCTGCTTGCGGTTATGATGAGGTTAAACATTAGCAGGGTTTGGGAGTTACTGCTTAATTTGCTTTATTTCAGATGCTTTTCTGATGCTCTCCGCAGATATCCTAATAGGAGACTAATTTATTAATTCAAGTCACTAAGTGCTCGGCGGCAAGTAAATCACAGGGAAGGAGGCCAGGAGCAGCCTCTGTGGCAGCAAGGCCCAGGAATTAGACAGCTCATTAGCAATTCTATTAATTGTTCGGCTCAGAAAAAGGAAATGTTGTGACCTGCATCAGGACGGCGGTGGTGGAGCGCAGCTCCCAGCCAATGGGCGCATTGTGTCATACAGAACATCTTTTATTCATCCAGGTCTATGGATGCAAACAGCAATGCTTACCAGACGTCTCGGTGAAATATTAACAGACCATAACTTATTGAAGAGTAACACAGAACTGCTGCAACTCTTCTAAGAAGTGCTGTTCTGGTGACAAGCTCCACACTTACACCGTGTGTGACCCGAGATGTAGGTTTTCTGTACGTGTTTCTGCTGAGCACAGCAGGGGTTTTATATCTGATTATCCTAAGTGCAACCAATATTAATCATGCAAGCTAATGATTTGACATTATGATGAGTAAAGATTTTTCTTGATGAATTCCACTGACAATAATAGACTAGGTCATCAATGTGATGTCTAAGGACAGAGGTGTCACTTAAAGCGCCACTGAAGAGTGTTTAACTACTCTACAAGTGGTCTTGAATGTATACATACTTTATATTTATTGTATGTTATGTCATATGTATGTTATGTACATTTTTAAATAATTATGAGGACTTATGCTTTATTGGGGCTACTGGTGCTTTAAGCACCAGCAGCATTTACAGCCTGCAGCCAATCAGAAATTAAACCAGGGTACCCTGGGTAGAGGAAGGTTAGGGCTGAAGGCTTATAACGGCCTGCCATGCTTGGTTTTGCAGTTAGAGAGTTTTGTTCTGGTTACTGGAGATAGTGTTTAGAGTTTATAGCATAAGGCGTCATCTACACAGTAGCCGGCAGTGGAGCAGAAGCAGGCACACTACCTTGACATCAGGCCAGAAGATACACTTTCAGATTCCAAAGAGAAAGAGAGAAGAGCATACATGCCAACTCTCCCGTTTTTGGCGGGGGGGTCCCGCTATTTGGGGTCCCCTCCCGCCCTCCCGGGGGAGTTGGCATTCCCCCCGCCGCCTGCAGGCGGCGGGGGTCCTTTAAAGTCCCGCGGCGCACGAGTAGCGCTAGTGCGCTACTCTTGCGCCGCGGGGACCGCTCCTACAGGGGGTGCAGCGGCCGCAGCGGCCGCTCACCCGCCCGCGGTCTCACTGTGCGGGGAGGAGGCAGGAGGGATCGCTCCCTCCTCCCTTTGTATGTACGGCGCCGGTGTGTGCGCCGTACATACAGTTCAGCGGCGCAGGGGGAAGTGACGCGCGGCTGCAGGGGAGTGACGCGCGGCTGCTCTCACTTCCCCCTGCGCCGCTGAAGAGATCGGTCGGGAGCGGCCGTGCTGCAGGAGCCTGGTAAGGTGAGTGGATTTTATTATTTTATTTTTATTAGCTTTAGGGGGCTCTACCTGGCAACAATGGGGGCATCACCTGGCAACAGAGGGGGCACTACCTGGCTAACAGAGGGGGCACTACCTGGCAACAAAAGGGGCACTACCTGGCAACAAAGTGGGCACTACCTGGCTAACAGATGGGGGCACTACCTGGCTAAAAAAAGGGGGCACTACCTGGCTACAGAGTGGGCACTACCTGGCAAACAATGGGGGCACTACCTGGCAACAATGGGGGCACTACCTGGCAACAAAGGGGGCACTACCTGGCTAACAGATGGGGGCACTACCTGGCTAACAATGGGGGCACTACCTGGCAACAGAGGGGGCACTACCTGGCTAACAGATGGGGGCACTACCTGGCTAACAGATGGGGGCACTACCTGGCAACCAATGGGGGCACTACCTGGCTAACAGATGGGGCACTACCTGGCTAACAATGGGGGCACTACTTGGCTAACGATGGGGGCACTACTTGGCTAACGATGGGGGCACTACTTGGCTAACAGATGGGGCACTACATGGCTAACAGATGGGGCACTACCTGGCTAACAGATGGGGGCACTACCTGGCTAAAAGATGGGGGCACTACCTGGCTAAAAGATGGGGGCACTACCTGGCAAACAATGGGGGCACTACCTGGCAACAATGGGGGCACTACCTGGCAACAATGGGGGCACTACCTGGCTAACAGATGGGGCACTACCTGGCTAACAATGGGGGCACTACTTGGCTAACAATGGGGGCACCTACCTGGCTAACAAAGGGGGGCACCTACCTGGCTAACAAAGGGGGCATCTACCTGGCTACAAATTTGGCTCTACCTGGCTACGGAGGGGGCGTCTACCTGGCAACAAGGGGGCATCTACCAGCCTGTAAGGGGCACTACCTGGTTATGGGGGGCTACTACCTGGCTATAAGGGCATCTACCTGGCTTTCTTCCAAAGCCGTTATGCAGTTAGGTGGAGTGGGTGTGGCTTTTTGAAGGGGCGTGGCATACCGACAAGATGGGCGTGTCCATGCAAATTTTTGCCGCGGCGCGCGTAGCGCGCCGCCCACTAGCGTCTCCTGCTTTTTCACTTTCAAAAGTTGGCAACTATGGAGAAGAGGTTATAGTGATATGGAAAAGTGATATGACTGCACCTGGCTCTAGAGCTGCTAGGTGCAGAATTCCTAAGTTAACAAGCTCATAGGCCTCATCGCTGGACTAGGAAGATCACCAGATAGTGTGAGCAGGTAACTCCTGCTTGGCTGTGACAAGTGCTGCAGACTGGGACTGAAGTCCAGGTGGGGAGTACACTGAGAGCGAGAACTCTCTTATGAGAGTGACCCTGTCTAAAAAGTTGATGTGTGTGTATTTGGATGTCCGCAAGAGCATTGCAATGAGTAAAAAAGCCTGCCCCCAAAGCTGCTGTGTCTCTGTGGTTCTTATCTGCCAGCGCACAACAAATCCTGGCACACCAGTGGTGGCCACATTACCATCACACCACACATCTGCATTTGTGATGTCCCTGCCACCACCATGTTTATTTATGTAGCATACTTGACAACTTTTTCAGAATCATTTTATATATTATCTTTTTTTTTTTTTGAGAAACCAAGCCCCTTTTTAAATGATGTATCCTTTCTAACTGAAAAACACTCCAGTTCTTAGTGGCTTGTTTTTTTTTCAAGATCCTTACTTTACCCAAAAATGGACCCCGAAGCTAGCAACTCTGGAAGTTAACCCGGAAGTTGCTAGCCTTTTGGTCCTTTAGGGTTTACCATTTATCTGTGAACAAACCCCTAAAAAACTGGAGTGTTTTTTTTAGTAAGTAATTTTCCCCTTTCTTTTATAATCCTTTAACTTGGGCCAAAAACTAATTTAAAAAGGCCCTACCCAACCCCAGGGGCATAATTTAAAACGTTCTTTTAAATTACCCAAAAACTATATAAGGGACAAACCCCCTATTTGCCTTGGGACCGTCTAGTTTCCAGGCCCGACATTTCCAAATGCCACCTTTGTTCCCCCCTATATAAATACGACCCTGCCAGTTTATGCTGTTTGCTTTGGGCTTTCACGTTTAAATTTTTTGCAGCCCCAGATGCTTTTTTTGTTTTCAACAAAAAAAGTAACAGTAAAAAACGCATATCTTTCCCGGTCCGTATTAGAACAAACCCGTGTGTTCACCTTTCTTTTAAAAAAAAGGCCCGGGGTGAAAACCCAGCTTCACAAGTCCCTAAGCTTCACACATGAACCCAACCATTTTTATCCACTTGCCCACTTTCCCCCTCCCGGAAATTTTAGGGGATTTTAGCCCCCCCCACAAGACAAACCCCCCGATTCGTCCAGGAGATTTAATTCAAGAAAAATCCAGATGCAGCCCAAATAGGGCCCCTTTGAACCTAACCAAAACCCCCCTCCCCGTTAAGTTTTGGGAAAATTTTCGTTTTTTTTTAAAGCTTAATTTTGCATTTGTAAATAAAAGGTGATGTGACTGGCCCAAAAAAACTCCAGTTTTGACTCATGTCCCAAAAAGGCTTTTTCCCAGAAGCTTTTTGTTTGTTTTAGTATTCGTTTGGCAAAAACCATTTTTTGCTTTTTTTTTGATTTGCTTTTTTAACCCGTGGGGTTTTCTTTGGTCGTCTCCCATTACATCCCCTTTGGCCCAAAAACCAACAACAAATGGGTTCGATTTCCACTAACCCTACCTTTGGCCCCTTTGGGTTAAACCCCTTTCTCATTGGAAGTTTTTCTGGGGGTTTTTAAATTACCCTTTTTTATTAAACCGTCTCTTCAATTTTGCCAAACCCGTTTTTTCCCCTTTAGCCCGCATTGATGGTTTTGGGTAAAACCTATAGACTTGAAACTTCCCAATAAAAATGTGGAAAAATGAATAACCCGGGGAAAATCAAGCTCTTGAAGATGGTCCCCCCCCCCTTTTTAACCTTTTACCTTTAAAATGTTTGTCTTTTTTTTCTTCCTAATTCCCCGCCTTTTAACAAAATTTCTCCTTTGCACCTTTGTTTTTTAAAAGTTCAGAGTGGGTTTTCCCCCCCTTTCCATGATACCAAAACAGACAATGCCCCCCTTTTTTTAACCCTTTAAAAAGGGAGGGTGAATGATTTCAAATTTAAAGATACTTTTTGATGATTTTTCAAGACACCCCCATAATTTTTAAGTCCCCACGGTCAAAAATTTTTATATTTAAATTTTTTTTTTAGGGGCACCCAAAATTTTTTTTCCCCGGTAGTTTTTTAGTTTTTTTAAAAAAAAATTAGGGTTTTTAACCCCAACTCAAATTTCCATGTCTGATTTTTATTATTTGGGAAATTTTTAGTAAAATTTAAACCCTTTTTATTTAAATTTTTTAAGTTTTTTAGTTACCCGGGTTTTTTAAAATTTTTTTAAAGGAAGGGTTTCCAAAAAATTTTTGGGCCATGTAATTTTACTGTACCCTTTTTTGAAACAGGAAAGCTGGTGACAGCTTTTATTTTGGGAATTGACCCCGACACCCGGGCGTTTTATAAATTTTTTTATTCAAAAATTTGGGGGTTTTTTACATCCCCCCCTCAGCAGTCGTCACTCGGGCTTTCCCTTTTTTTTGTAAAGATGCAAGGGGTTTGCCCGGTAAAGGGCCCGGAAGGGTTTTTACTGTTTTGGTTTGTATAGGGGGCAGGGGGTCTGGTGCTTCCCGGAAAACTTCCCCCAACCCCCCTGGGAGGCGCCCCCCTTTTTGGGGGCCTCCCCGGGGGTTTTAGGGAGAGTTTGGGAAGTAAAGCATATTTAAAAGCATATTTTAAGGGGGCCCAGGGGTACCTTTCCTTACTACTAGATGCCCCCATTTTCAATTTGGGAAACACCAGCAGCATGTGGATTGAGTTGCCCTGTTTTTTCCCATTGTAGCCTCTTTTTTGCAAAACTCATAAAATTTTTAATAATTTTACCAACCCCTTTTTTTAGGCAGAGCCGTTTTTTTAACAGAATTATGGGCCTGGGAATTTGCATTTGGGGTGGGCTTTTCCCAAAAACATGACTCACACTTGGCCATGGGCCCCCGGCCCCCCTCAAGAAACCAAATTTTTCCCTGCCACCCTTTTTTCCCATTATGGGTTGGGCCCGCCTTTCAACTAAACTGGGGAAGGGAGGGGGGCCCTTTTGGGTTCCTTCTCCCCCAAGGTTTTTAACTCGCCCCATCCTAAAATTCACACCAAACAGCAAAATAAGCAAAGCCAACCCGTAACGGCACAGGTAATGGATCCCCCGGAACCCCGCAATCGGTAGCGGGGCCCCCCGGGCCCGGGAAACCGGGGGGCCCTAAGTAGGGTCCCCCGGGAAGGCAGGATGGGGCTTCTGTGGGGGAGTCCACCAGGGCGCTACCCCTGACACGAAATGGCTTTTGGTAACAGCCCAGGGGGCCCGCAGTAAAGGGGAAAAGTTTTAAATCAACCCCGTAGGGAAGTCAGCCCAAAACCCCGGGTTTAGGCAGGCCGGGGATTGATTAAAGGGTCAGGGGAAAAATTTTTAAAAGTTGGAAACACGGACTAGACAGGAACCACTGGGAACGCTTTTTCTCAACGGGCCAAAAAAGGGGGAAATTTAAGAACCGGTTTTTGAGGACGTTGCGGAAGTGGACACCCCTTTCATAAAGGGGGCCCACGGGCCGGCAAACAAAACCCAAAAGCCGGTGCCCTTTGGCCCCTTTTTAAATTTTTAAAAGAGGTTTTGGCCCCTTGGGGGCCCTTTAAAAAGGGGGAAGGGGGGGGACGCGGGGCAACCCGGCCGGCAAAGAGGGGGCCGGGGGTAAACAGGGGGCGAGTTGGGGAATTAGGGCCCGCATAAAAGGGGCGAGTCACCCGCGGCCCGGAAAGCCCTTTCAGCCCCACTGGGGGCGTGGGACCACTCGTAACACCCAACCCCCGGGGTCCAGGGTATGTTTTTTTTTATTTCCCGTACAAAAATCCAAAAATTTGGGGCCCCCCCATTTTGTGGGAACCCCCGGGAACTGGGCCTTTGTGTGCCCAAAAAAAAGATGTACCCGACTTCAAGGGGGTTTTAATATTTTCCCCTCCTTTAATTTTTTTTAAAACAAACCCAAAAAAATGCCCCTTTAATCATGATAGTGTTATTTCTGTTTTAAAAAAATTTCCAGTATTCCCCCCAAAAAAACAATTTTGGATCATGTTCCTTTTGGGCTCTAAGTTTTTGGGGTTCCCCCTGTTATTCCCTTTTAAAAATGAAAATTTCCGAATCAGTTCAGCTGGGTTTCTCCAGCTTTCGGAAAAAGGGGTTTGACACCCCAAACCTGGGGACGGCATAATTGGAAAATGCCAAAACTGTTTGGGGCACGCTTCCGGGTCTGGGGGGACGCCCAGCTGACAAAATTTTTTAAAACATTTTTAAAAAGGAATAGCAAAAGGGGGAGCCCCCCCAAAGAGGGTTTTAAGAGAGGATGCTCCAAAAAAATTCTGAACCCCAAATATCAAACCCCAAAAACCCCCGGGCGATTCCCAACCCCCTCTGTTTTATTTTGGGCCCCGCGAGAGCTTAGACACAGCGAGCAAAAGGGGTTTGGGCCCGGTCCAACCAGAAGGGTCAGCTCTTTTAAAATTTTCCCCGGAAGCTAAGCCCGCACTTTTTTTTTTTTTTTAAAGCCCTAATAGTGCTAACAAACACCCCAAAATGCACAAAAAAAGTTTCCCAAAACAAGTGGGACACAAAAAAAGTAGGCATTGAGGAATACTGCTTTTGCCCGGCCCATACTTAAAAGTAATGTGGGCCCCACAAACCTAGAATTGGAAAAGTTTCCTCGGGGGACCAAAGGTAAATGCAAGGTATACAAGAAATGAACCCAACTTTCCAAGCAAAAAAGGGAGAAACCCCCCGGTGCTACCCTCACCGAGGGCCCCAAAACATCCGCTGAGGTCCCCCCTTTGGGGGGAGGGGGTTTTTCCCCACCCAAGCGGATAGAGCCCCAAATACTTCACTTTGGGAAACAGAAAAACCCTCAACCCAAAGTGGGCCTTTTAGGGGTTTGGGCCCCCATCCGGGAAAAGTGCTGGGGTTTGCAGGGAAGGGAAAAGGAGCCTTTAAAGGGGCCCCCAAACCCTTCCCCCCCTAGAAACCCCAGGAGGGAAACCCCAAAAAAAGGGACCCCCCATCCTTTGATCCTTTCATACAAAAATTTTTGGGGAAAACACGGGGAAAAAAACCCCCAACGTGAAAAAAAAAAAATTAAATAACTTAGTGGATGTGCACATTTTATACTGGGTGGACCCTCCCGGGCTGGAAAAATAAAAAATTTCTTATTTTCCCAGCCAAAAAGGGCCGGGGAAAAAAAAAGGGGTGGGGCTCGAGGGAAGTGAAAATTTAAATTTTGGGCCAAAAGGCCAACAACTCAAAGTGGGGGTCCCCCCAAACCCCTTTAGTTTTAGGGACCCCAAGGTCCCTCATCCCCGGGGCCCCTTGGGCCCTTTGGGGCTTTCGAAAAAACCCCTCAGAACCTTCAAGGCCCTTCCCCATTCCGGGGGGGGGGAGCCCCTTCCCCAACGAAAATTACTCTCCAGTAGGGCGCGTACACTCCCTCCCTACCCCAGTGTGTTTCTCTGCTCAGACACAGCCCCTCCCCCATAGCGATGCCGACGCTCCACCACCAGGGGGACTGATGAGAACAGATACTACACTTGATCTTAGACAACAGGCCAAGAAGCGAGCACTTGCCAGAGGTGGTGGTGGCAACAAGGAGCAGGCGCCATCTTGGATTTGGAGCTCTGGAGTGTACGTCTACATGTCTTTGTTCACCAACTCACAGGCGGTGGCCCCCTAACTATGATCCAATGGTCTTTTGAAGGCAACCATGATGCCAAAATGAGTTTGACACCCTATTCTAAACCAACATAGGATACCCTTGACTATATGCCTCAGAGGATGTGGGTAGTGGTCCTCTTTACATAATCTGATGGCCAGTATGAACACTCCACAGATAAAAGGACACTTATGTATAATTTCTCAGCGCTCTGTACACAGTTGGCTAATGGTAGTGAAAAGCTTCGAAAAAATACATACCCATAATTAATAATACAAGATCATTGCAACAAAGATATAATTGTAGCCTAAAAGTGGTTCTCCCACACAAAACGACATTGACTCGCTATTGTCTCCTATGCTGTCAGAAGAATCTTTTCCCAGAACATTATTTTCTGATACTCTCCAAACTGACTTTGCTTTAGTAATATACACAAGTAGCTAATTAGCTACAATTTTAGGCTTTTAGCGAGGAAGTAGACATAAGGGCTTAATAGCAATGTCCTATGGAAAATGAGACCCCGGATCAAAAACATGAATCCTAGTAACCCCTTATCACCTGAGCCTGTCATTCATAAGTATGAAGCAATACAAATAATATATTGGCCCCCATATTAGTACAACAGTTTTATAGACTGAATGGATACACCAGCTGGTCATCTTGACTAAAAGGGACTTTTTCACATATTGATAAGCAATATACGACTATTATATATATATTTTTCTCTAATTGGGTGGTTGTTTTTTTTAATGTAATTATGTTTCTATACATACATTCAGTGTGATAAAAAATTACCCTATCTTTCATTCATGTATTGCTTGTGGTCAAGTATGATCTAATCTATCCCTGTGGAGACAACAATAGAGCAATCATTATGTCATTACCTACTATTTGTAATGAGACCATGTAGAGATGAACATCTGCTAAGATAAAGTGGAATTAGATTACCCTGTCAAACAAAAGTTTTATCTCACAGATGGAGAAGGACAATATTTTATATGTAATTTTTAATTGCATAGGACTGCCGCAAAAACAAAAGGCAAATATTTTTTAACATTTTTTTTCCAGTAATATAGGTTTTAACAAAAATACTCCTTTCTGATGGCAGTGTTCCTTTAAGGCAAAGTTAAGAAACATCAGAAACCTGTAAAACTCTCTAATGCACAATTACAGTGTGAAACCCCATCTTTCCCTCTGCCAGTCTAATTTCCAAACAATAAGAACCAGGGCAGTACTGTCATTTGAGGACTAGCTACAGTGCATGTAGGAAAGCCATGCCATGGCTTCACTTGTAACACCATGTGCAAAGATATTCGACAAATTTTTGCAGCTGTCTAAGTATTAAGTATTGGGGTCATTACTAAGGGTTCACTGTTCCCTGAGGCAAACTAGCCTTTCCCCACAAAGGGGGGTATTTTGACTTATCCCCCCTTTTTTGATCCCTACTATTTGGAGATATTTTTGTGTATTTGCCCACTGATGAATTCTTAAATTAGCAATGAAATGTGTCTGGGCGTTTTTGTGATAACTATACCCTATTTATTTTTTTTTCTTCTAGAATAGGGCTCAGTGTAGGGATTTTTAGGTTAATACTGTGGGACCACCCTTTTTGGGGTGCAAATCCAGCTAAGGGCCAGGGTAGGTGTTGGTTAGGGATTATATAGGGTCTATACTCCATTACAATTTTTCCCTACAGCACTAACTACGAATTGGGGCTCTTGATGCTTTGCTGAACCCTTGAAATACCGAAATATTGATCTACTTTGGTGAGTCCTTATCTTTTTAACTAAGTTTATTAAAAGTTAAGTTTTAGGTGGAATTTTTTTCTTGTGTACTTTGACTTCTATATTCCTGCTTGGTATTCTTTCTATTTCTGTATTAGGGTATGTTCTCATGGCGTGTTGAATCTGTTTTGGAGCCAGGAAACGCATCCAAAACGCATCCAGCATGCTGCTGCGTGTTTGGCTGCGTTTTGGCTGCAGCAGCCTATAGTTTTAAATAAGGCGTCTGCTGCGTCTTTCGGAATTGACATGACAATTCTTTGAACAGATCTGAAAGAAGACGCATGTAAAACACGCATTGGAGATCACTGGTCTGAACACCCACGCGTGTTATACATTGAAAGCAATGTAAACCACACTGCACATTGTTAGATGCGGGTTTGGGTCCGTTTAGGGTCTGAAACATGGATCCAAACACGAACCTAAAAACGGATCCAAAATCGGATCCAACACGCCGTGTGAACATACCCTTACACAGTATTGATAAATTTACCCCATAGCAGTGGAGAGACCTGTGCTCTAAGCAGCTATATCTATTAAGCCTCCACTTGTTTTCCCACCAAGCACTTTGATGGCATATATATGCTGTTTAAGTGTGAGGTGCGGGTCCCAGATTAGACTTTTGGGGGCCCCTTCCTGAGATAGGTGCAGTGTGTTCCGCTGTACTCAGAACTCAAAAAACACAACAATTTTTGGGCCACATTCACAGCTCAATGGCTGGACTAGACTGAACCCAGTAGCAGGCAGCTCTGGCCTATATGCTACCTGGGAAAAATTAACAGGTGCAGCTGATTGCTGAGCAGTAGCTCATACACGCCACCACTAGGGGAACAATTAGATGATAAAAAACTGCACATTAACTTAATACCTGTTCACACCAGCATGGAGAAAAGCCACAGTATAACGCATGGGGAGATTGCACAAATGCAAATATATCAATAGACAACCACTCACATACCCTCAGTGCATGAGGGGGGTGGTTGCTGGTACTACAATTGCATATAAATAAAGCGAACTCCCATAGAACAGAATAGAGAGTTGTACGCCAGCGTGACCAGCTCTCCATTCTGACCCAGGGCATACAGGGGAGGTTCTGTTCCTGAGATAGGAGTGGGTCTCAAAGGTGCAACCCCACACCTACTGCACTTTGATAGAATATCCTTCAAATGATCTTAATTGTGTGTTGTGTCTCAATAAAATCTGTTTAGTAATTTTGACATTGTAGGGGTGTGGTGTCTCCTAGTTCTTGGTTTTTGTTTGTTTCTCCGCTATATGGCGCTATTATTTATACCTGTAATTATTGGTACTTATGCTGTTTCAGTGATCTATCACTTGATTATTGCCCAGTTTATTTTTGCCATGGGACACTTTGTGTTCCAGTTATGCCCTTGATGATGCACCTATTTTTTTATCCCTTATATATACCTCACCGGCCACTTTATGGTACACCTTCTAGTAAGGGTTTGGGCCCCCCTTTTTCCTTCAAACTGCCTCAATTCTTCGTGGCATAATTCAACAAGTTTTGCAAAAAGAGCTCAATTGGTACCAAGGGCCCAAAAGTGCCAAAAAATATTTCCCCACACCCTGACACCACCACCACCGCCTGAACCGTTGATACAAGGCAATGGGTCCTGCTTTCGTTGTTGACCCAAATTTTTGACCCCCATCCGAATGTCCCCAGCAGAAATCGAGACTCAAACCAGGGAAACGTTTTTTTTCCCAAACTTCTACTGTCCAATTTTGATGACTTGGGCAAAAATGGGGAGCCCCTCTTTTTTCCTTTTTTTTTTAGTTTTAAAGAAGTGGGGAAAAAACCCCCCTGGGGTCTTTTGCTCCCGTTACCCATCTGCCCAAAAGTTTTGGCCGGACGTGGCGTTCAGAGATGCCTTTCCCTACCTTTTGGTTGTAGCGGTCTTTGAGTCCTGGCCCCTTTCCCCCACCCAAAATTTGAACCAGTTTTTTCCCATTTCTCCTTTGACCCCTTTTCATCAACAAGGCATTTTCCCCCCCAGGACTTTGGCCCCCCTGGGTTTTTTTCTTTTTTTCACCATTCCTTAAACCCTAAAGGTTGGCGTGAAAATCCCAGGAAATCACAGTTTCTGAAAAACCAAACCACCCTTCGGCACCAAAAAACCAGCCAATTTTAAAGCACCAAACACCTTTCTTCCCCATAATGAGCTCGGGTTTTTAAATGCCAGAATTGTTTGACCATGGACACTATGTACCAGTTTGCCCCATGATGAATGGCTATTAAAATTTTTTCCATAATACCTAATAAATATATATTGAACAAAATGACAAATTAAAGGGATTGTCTCACTACAAGGATTGCTGCTTTTTATGTTAAAGATCTTGCAAAAACAAGTCACTTTGCAATATGTGTCCATAAACAGTGTCCTACCTATTCTGAGATTTCCCCTCTTGCATGGGCTGCATCAGCTCCTCAGGTCACTATAGCTACAGACCTGTTTGATCTCTCCTGATAGCGCCTGCGGCAGTCGCGTTTTGCCTATAGCTACAGACCTTGGCTTCTTTCTGCCAGGCCTGTTAGAGTCAGGCCAGTAACATAAATGCCCCTGAATTCAAAATGAAACCAAGAAAACAGGACAAATCAATGTAGTGAGACAACCCCTTTAATCTCAGCCACCTTTTTTTTTAGCTATGCCATGATAGTAAGACTGAGACTACTGGATCAAATATGACAATTTACATTTACACAACGACTTAAGAACCCACAAAAATTCCAAGTATTTTAATCGATAAAGTAAATATTATCACAGGACTATCCCTATGTAAAAGTACTAGTGCAAAATATTTAAATATCCTAATTCCCCCTATTTACAATGTGGTGCCATTGCCCTGGAAACACCCTAAACATGGCATGAAATTCTTTCCTAAAATACTGAGTGGAAAGATAATTGCAATTGTCTCTACTGCAAAAGTTTCTTTGTAGTTAATTTCACACAACATCAAACAAGTCATTTATGGCGTAAAATGATAGTCCCCGAACTCAGCGTACACCCTGGAGCCTTTCAATGAACCTCCGTTATATCACACATACACCTTGGACATGCTATATGTTTCTTTCCTGTTTAAACAACTACTCAAGCTTTAAACTACATGAATGATGGGTGTTGTAGACTTCCCCCACCCACTGCTTTCCAGCCCAAGATATTGTGGGTACTGCAGTCATATACTGGCAATAGGCCAATATCACATTCCATCATGCTCCATAAAGTCATGACCCAGCCCATCCTTACGTACTTCATTGTATGGGTGAGCGGGCAGCACATAACGTCATTTGGACAAAGTAGGCCAAGAGAAATTTGGCAAGTTGAAGAGCATTGTAAAACCTTACAAAAACTGAATTATCTTAAATAAATGTGGCCCTAAAAATCAACCTACTCATCCAGACAATCATCGTGCAGACCGCCAAGGTAGAGGTAAAGAAAAAAGTACAATAGGTGCCAAAACTATGAAAACGAAAAGTCTGAACTAGAATCTAGTAGGCAATACCACTTGTCTCTAAAATGGCCCTGTCAAATAGTCTCCCAAAAAAATGGGAATCTGGAAAGAGAACAAAGAGTGACTTTAATTACTATATTTACTATTTTGCCATAGGTAAACTTAAACTCTATCAGTTCTCAATCTATAAAGCACTAAAACTTAACTTTTATTATGTACAACACTTAACCTCGATAAACACTATTTAAAAACCTGATTTCTAACCTCTCAATTTGTCCCTTTCTAATTGTGAAGGAATAACTCCTTTTCTATTATCAAGTCTGGTGGAACACCACCTATTAGCAGGGAAACCCTATATATACAGTGATTTGCTAACTCCAAAAAGGAATCCAAAACATCTTACTTGGGCAGTCATCCCTAATCTGATGGACATAAAACATATAAGGTTTCCTTGTGAGACCCTCTGCAGCGGGTAACACTGTAGAAAGAGGTAGGAAATCACAAAGTAAAATGTCATGCCAGACCTCCCCTGTTAATAGGTGGTGTTCCACCAGACTTGATAATAGAAAAGGAGTTATTCCTTCACAATTAGAAAGGGACAAATTGAGAGTTTAGAAATCAGGTTTTTAAATAGTGTGTATAGAGGTTAAGTGTTATATGTAATAAAAGTTACGTTTTAATGCTTTATAGATTAAGAACTGATATAGTTTAAGTTTGCCTATGGCAAAATAGTAAATATAAAATGGCCCTGGGCCCAGGATTTTTGTAAGGAAAGGGGTTCAAAAATTTATGTCACACATACATTATCTCTGTAATCGGTGGGTTGTGGACCTACTGTGCCACTGACCGCGCTTGCTCCAAAGGGGGCGTAATTAAGCAACCATCAGGTTTTCCACAGAGTACCAGATGGTGGGGTTGACTTAGCACCAGACAGACAGAGACAAGATCAGGCAGACTAGGGTCAGGGCAGGCTGAACAGGTACAGAAGATGTTCCAGGTACAGTAATGAGTAGGCAGACTAATTATAACAAAGGTGCAAGGTACTGAACAGATACAGACAGGTACCAGACAAGACTCAGAACTAGGAACCAGGTAGGAAATATGACTAAGAACAATGTACTAGATACAAGACAGGTATACAAGACAAGACACAAAACTAGGAACTATGAATGATACTTAAAGGGGTTTTGCCACGATGCAATGTTGATGTGGGATCCTCCAAAATGGGTATTTAATCACTTTTCTGAATATATGTCATTAAAAAAGTGAAACCTGTGAGAGCTACAGCATTGCTCAGTCCCCCTTAGTTTCCTGACCGTTTACATTAGACACGACCAAGACACTGATAGGAGCGGTTCTGGCCGCGCTTGCTTGTTTGCACTTCTTATCTGATGACAGGGAACATAAAGGAGCTTGCAAGGGACGGGGGACAAACAGCAGTGAATGAGCCTGTGTCTTTTGTATAGAGAATCCACTGGTTGTAATGTAATTATTTAAGTAAACTTTGCAGACGCTCCCTGCTTCCTTGCTCTCTGCTCACCCCCCTCTCTCTCACCCATGACTCAGCATGCTTTGTCTATCTTCTCTCCTGAGCAGATAAGAGGTAAGGAACTCACGTCATGGAAAAACTCCTTTAACTAGGAACAAGGAACTAGATAAGTAACAGGTAAACAAGGCAAGGCACAGCACAGGTTATAAGCAAGACAGACATGAACCATGGAAGCCAAATAGAGGCCAAGATACAAGCCAGGTACAAACCAGATACTGTTACTAAGAAGGTACAGAATAGACACAGAACATGATACAGGCAAGCAGACATGAACCAGGGGAACCAGAACTGGTACAAACAAGACAGACTAAGTACAAGTTAGGATACTGTACATGACTAGGAACAGGGCAGGCACAAAAATGGAACAGACAGACTTACAAGAATCAAGGTTCAGGCCAAGAGTGTTGGGATATGCTGCTTAATAAACCCACAGGTATAAGGGGATTGGCTGGGGAAGCCAAACTCAGCAGGACACTGTAGGGTTAAATACCTGCAGAGTGCGGCCGCGCCTCCCTATTGCAAGGAGGAACTAAAGCAACAGTACGGTGTTGGCAGCACAGCCAGACAGTAGGGAAAACTGCAAAGCAACTACAGTAAATTGGGACACCCTGACCATGCGAGTAGTGGTGTGACACACATACAGCTCACTTAGTGGACACATGCAGCAAACATGCCGAAATATGCCACACACACAGCTGAAACATGCCACATACTCAGCTGACATCTGCCGCACACACAGAAGACACGTGACGTTCATTCCATGAAGACTTCTTCAATCGTGACTTGTGTCTGTAGAGTTTGCCACCCAAACCCCCTTTCACATAGACTGTTCCACATGGCCCCCTTTCAGAGGCTGGTCCTCATGGTCCCTTCTCTTACACAAACTGCTCCTCGTGGTCCTTTTCTCTCACAGGTTTCTCCCCATGACCAGCTCTGTCACACAGACTGATCCCCATGGTCTTCCTTCTTAAGTAGACTGCTTCCTCTGGTCCCCCACATCTCACAGGCCCCCTTTCTCATACAGAGTTCTCTCCATGGTCTCATCTCTCATACAGACTACTCCCCATGCTCACCCCACTCATTCATACCCCCATTTCTCACAGACTGCTTCCCATGACCACTCCCTCACCATGAACCCATACTGATTCACAAAATGATCCCTATGCCCTAAGGTGTCAAGAAGAGTTCCTATGCCTCCGCCTCACACAGACTACTCCATATCCCCACCATACCCAAACTCCTCTTATATTTGATTAGCTAGCAGACATTTTCCTGCTGCATTGCTGTAAGTGGCATGCATATGTATAAGGAAAACACCCTTGAAGTCGGCAGATTGCAGGGTTTTATTTATAAGGAATGGGTTAGAAGTTGGAGATTCCTGTAATCCTGATATTTCTCTACAGTCTCCTGTGTTGTCCAACTGGTATTGTGAGCTGGGAACTCATTAATTCCTTTGGCAACCAATTACCGCAGCAATTATACCTTCTTTCAGTCTAATGATCTGACTAATTGTCACTTTGGATCAAAGGTGTTTGCCACAGGGAGAGTTATCTCATTTTCTAATTAATGTGTTAGCCTGCACGCTCCCAAAGGATGGCAGTATGCTGGCTGTCAGCCATGTTTGTACATACACAAAACTGGTAAAAATTGGAGCACCTACGCCGGTGTCACTAGGAGATCTCTGCAGCTTGCCCTGAAACATATCAAATAAGTATGAGGTATCTAGATGTCGTAGTTGTATCAGCCAACTTAACAGGGCCTGAAAGTGGGGTCAAATTGGGGTGGTGGTTCACTCGTTAAGTTTGTGAATCTCCTTCTATTCAGGGCATCTATACTAGTTAGGTATATTCCCTCTCTTCCCATGCTATCCAGCCCAGTGTCCCGTCCTGGTCTCCTCACAGACTACTCAGGCATTGACTTCTTCTTCTCCCATGCTGTCTAGTCCACCATTGCCCATCTTGGTCTTCTCACAGGCATCTCTGTTATGGAGGGAAACTTCCACTTCTCCCATGCTGTCCAGTTTACCATTGCCAATCTTGGCCTTCTCTCAAGCATCTCTGTGATGGAGAGAGACTTTCTTTCCTTCCATGCTGTCAAGTCAACCATTGCCCATCTTGGAATTCTCAGAGGTATCTCTGTTATGGAGGCAGACTTGCTCCCCTTCCATGATATCTAGTCAACTATTGCCCATCCTGGTCTTCTCACAGGCATCTCTGCTATGAAGGAAGACTTCCTCCCATTCCATAATGTCTAGTCAACAGTTGCTAAACTTGGCTATCCCACAAGCATCGCTGTTATGCAGGGAGACTTCCTCTTCTCCAATGCTGTCTAGTCCACTGTTGCCCATCTTGGTCTTCTCAAAGGGATCTCTGTTATTGAAGGAGACTTCCTCCCCTTCCGTGCTGTCTAGTCAACCGTTGCCCATCTTGGTCTTCTCGCAGTCTTTTCTGTTACGGAGTGAGACTTCCTCTTCTTCCATGCTATCCAGTCCCCTGTTGCCCATCCTGGTCTTCTCACAGGCATCTCTATTATGCAGGAAGACTTCCTCTTCTCCCATGCTGTCTAGTCTACTGTTGCCCATCTTGGTCTTCTCAAAGACATCTCTGTTATTGAAGGAGACTTCCTCCCCTTCCATGCTGTCTAGTCAACCGTTGCCCATCTCGGTCTTCTCGCAGTCATTTCTGTTACGGAGGGAGACTTCCTGTCCTCCCATGCTGTCCAGTCCAACTTTGCCAATCATGGTCTTCTCACAGGAATCTCTGTTATGGGAGTAGCCTTCCTCTTCTCCCATGCGTTCTAGTCTTTTGTTATCCATTCTGGTCTTTTTGCAAGCGTCTCTGTTATGTTGGGAGACTTCCTCTTCTTCCATGCTATCCAGTCCACCGTTGCTTATTTTGGTCTTTTCACATGCATCTCTGTTTTGAAGGGAGACTTCCTCTTCTCCCATGCTGTCTAGTCAACCGTTCCCCATATTGATCTTCTAACAGGCATTTCTGTTATTTAGGGAGATTTCCTCTTCTCC
>JAODAL010059516.1:0-21432 GCA_025379985.1 Phyllomedusa bahiana
ATTTTTGTTTTGTATATATGTGATGTTGGGTTATAAAAAATTTTGTGTAACTTCCCTATTTTATGTTATAAAAGAGTGTAAAATGTGTGGTCTTATATGGTATTTTTTGTGTATGTAATATTCTATGTCAATGTCTGTTTTTTCAGACATCTTCAGGGGTTAAAGATTCTATTTTTTGTTAGCCATTAAAAGGTATGATATCTGCAAGATTACTTTTTCCTTTTTTTCACTGAAGAGCAATAAATCTTTTTTTCACTGAAGAGCAATAAATCTTTTTGTCAGCTCGCGGTCATGGACTGCTGAATTTACAATCTCCTGTAAAATGTTTTCATAAATCTTTGAATTCATTGTTCCCTCAATGATCGCAAGGCTCCAGGCTCTGTGGTAACAAAGTAGTCCAAACCATGATGCTCCCTCTACCATGCTTCACAGCTGGGATAAACAGGGAGTTTTGCACTTTGTAGAGTCTTTTGCAGGTGTTTCAGTTATTTCTCACCTCTCTCACGACTGCCTGTTGTGCTCTTTAAGTGATTTTAATAAAAAAAAAAAAAAAGAGATATTTTTTCTTGTTGTTGCGTGATTTTAATAGAATCCACTCCTAGAGAGAGTAGACAACTTAAATCAGATAACTGCTGGAGGTGCCTACAAGAGTCTGGAACCTACTGTATTCTGTAAACATTGTGGCACTTCCTAATAGTAATATCTTTGCATTTCTCATCCAAACAGAAGCAGTTTTAGTGGGTTCCTACTCCGGTAAGGATTTTCCTCAGCAAAAAAAATTTTACTTTTCCCACTTTTATATCGACAACAAAAATTTTAAAAATTCTTTTTTAAATTGGGAAATTTAAAATTTCTCCACATAAATTAAAACCCACTAAAAAAGTAGATCATATTTTTCATACAGTGGAGCTCTCAGCTTGGGAGACCCGCGCCCACCTTTCTTTTAAAAAAAAAAAAATCGGGAACCCGGGGATCACCCACAAAATTTTCTGCCCTTTAAAAATTTAAAAACCTATCCAAACTAAAAATACTCTTTATTTAAATTCCCACAATTCCAACGTTGACCCAGAGCTTTTTTTAAAACAGTTTCTTTGTAATAACATTTTACACTGAGCTTGTGCTTAGTTTTGCTTGATATAACTATTTATTACTTTTGTTCTCAGTACCATGTGTCTTTCACAGTCTTTTGCAAAAACTTATGAAAAAATTTAGGAGTGGTTACCAAAAAATTTCTCATTGTTTTTCCCTGGATATAAAAAAAAATTTATCTACAAAAGATGCACTATATTATTTTGTTGGATTCCTTAGTTGTGGCCCCATGTTTGGAATCTAAAGATACCTACTATACCTAGGAGTTATGCTGTGGCCTCTTGAGCTTTTTTTTCCTTTCTTCAGGGGGAGTACGGGGAAAATAGGAGCTTGTAAATGGGGAATGAATTTCTGCAAAAACGTTTATGAAATTTTTTTGGGTAGTACCCAGAAGGGAGAGAGGTTTCCTTTTATCCTTTTTGACTTTTTGCTGTAATTATTATATATTTTCCCCCCGGGAGACACATCCCTCTGAAAATAATTTGATTTGACTTAAAAAAAGTAACGGGGTTTAAAAAATCACACAAACAAGATAGAGGAAACCACTCACCGGGGATCCTGGCCTAAAACGGTCAGGGTTTTTTTTGGGGAAAAACAAACTCCCACAGCAAACACAAGCAAGTGCAGGGAACGGCAAACCCAGCTAAACGATGAGGGGGAAAACGAGATTTCGGGCGTGATAATGGGTGGGATAAAATCCAATCAATTTATTTGAATTTCTTTAAAACATATCCCCAAAAAAATTTTTTTTTAAAAAAAAAATGCTAGGATGAGGGAAAGGGTTAGTATAACAAGGGGGAAATTTGCAGGGAGGCATGGCACAAACAACCACCCCTTTTTGGAAATTTAAAACCCTTTTTCCCTTTTTCCTTTGTGCATTGGGGGGAAAGGGGGGAAGTTAAAATTTAAAAATATATCCTTTTTCACCGCCCCAAAAAGCTTAAACAAATAACCATGGGATAAAAAAAGTGCCTTTTAAAAAAAACATATATTAAAATTAGCAACCGGGTTTTTCCAAAAATCAAATTTATGGTAGCAAAATAGCGATAGAAACATGTATGCAAAAATAGATGCAAAAAAGAATGCATATATTTTAAGATTTTTAAAAGAACAAAACATGAATGCATAAATTTTAAAAAATTTTTTAATAGTGATACTTGTTGGGGGGTTTAACCCTTTAAAGGGCCCGTTTACACGGGTTTTTCGCCCCCCGGATTTTTCCGGGCGGGGTTTTACGATCGCAATCCTCGGGAAAAACATCAAGGAAAAAAAGAAAAAAGGGCCCTTTTCCTATTGATTTTAATAGAAAAAAAACGGGTCGTCCTTCCCCCCGACGCGTATTTTCCCTGCCGGAAAGGGCCCCCCGCGGGTTGACGAAGGGAATCCGGGCGGAAAAACAATGTGCATGTTTAAATTTTTTCCGGACGGATTCAACCCCCTACAAAAGATTGGAGATTTGGGGAATCCATCCGGGGAAAACAGTTACAAATACGGGGCCACACTTAGTGGCACTTATTTGCCCAAATGATTTTCAACTGATTTCCGGGAAAGTATTTACATCGGCAATCCCATGTAAATACTTTTTGAAAAAAAGCCGTGGAACAAACCTTTAAAAGGGCCCCTGGGGGGGATAACTGAAAGATCCCCGGCTTCCCTTGAAAAAGGAGTTTCTTTTGGGAGACTAAACCAAACCCCTTTTGGGGGGGCCCAAAACCTTTTCAAAAACCCAAAAACGGGAATGAAGAACATTCCCCGCATGTACAGCGGAAAAGTCCCCGATACTGCAGAAGACTAAAAAGACAAAACCGGGGTGGGTACATCCCCAAAAGGGGTCTCCGTAATTTTAAAAATTTTTTAAAGGGGGCCCTAATAAAAAACCGACAAATTTTAAAATTTCAGATGGTGCAGCTAATAAGGTAAAACAACATATTTTGGGTATTTCAATTGATGTTTGACTTTTATTTCAAATGTTTTTCCCCAAAAACTAACTGAACAAACTTTGGTTTTTTTTTATTACAAAATTTTCAGGGAGTGCCTAATTTTTGGGCCCCAGCATTTGAAAAACCCTTTTTTAAACAAGCCATGGTTGGATTTCTATTTTTTTTGTTTTTTTAGTTTGAAACAGACTGGGAGATAACATGGTTTTAGATTTGTGCATAACGTTTTTTGTTGGAATTGAAACTCCTGGAGTTTCAATTCCAACAAAAAACTTTATGCACAAATCTAAAACGTAGAGGTTATAAACAAAGTCATCTTAAAACAGCAATTCAAAAAGTTGGCAATTTAGACAGGAATACATTGTTGCTGGAAAGCCGTAGGAAAAAATCTATAGTTGGTCTGACAGGCAAGAGCGTTACTTTTAGTACATGTTATAGTCGCCAATACCCTGAGATTGTCCGCATCATCAGGAAACATCTCCCACTGCTTTATATTAATTCTAAAATCAAACAAATTTTGGAAAATAATGTCCGGTTTGTAGCCAGCGAGCTCCTAATCTAGGAACCATGTTATCTCCCAGCCTGTTTCAAACTAAAAAAAACTAAAAAAATAGAAATCCAACCATGGCTTGATACAAAAGGTTTTTTTCAAATGCGGGCACACAATATGCACTGCCTGCAATTTTGTACATAAAACTACTACGTTTAGTTCAGCTAGTAATGGGAAAACATTTGAAATACAGTCACACATCAATTGCAATAGCAAATATGTGATTTACCTTATTAGCTGCACTATCTGCAACTTATAATATGTCGGTTGTACTACCGGCCCTTTAAAAATTAGAATACGGAGACACCTTTCGGATGCTATCCGTCCAGTGTCTTTTAAGTCTTCTGCAGTATCGAGACATTTCTCCGCTGTACATGCGGGGAATGTCTCTTCACTTAAAGTTGTTGGTATTGAAAAGGTGATGCGCTCACCAAAGGGGGGTAGTCTGTAAAAGAAACTCCTCTCAAGGGAAGCGTGGTGGATCTTTCAGTTATCCACCCGCGTACCTTTAGGGTTAAACACCCAACAAGATATCACGTATCACTATTAACAAATCTTAAATATATGCATTCATTTTTGCATCTATTAACAAATCTTAAATATATGCATTCATTTTTGCATCTATTTTTGCATACATGTTTCTATCAGCTATTTTGCTACCATCAATAGATTCTTGATAAACCTGTTGCTAATTGTACATATATGTTTGTTTTTAAAGCACTGTCTTACTAACATGGTTATTTGTTTAAGCTATGGGGGCGGTGCCAACGATATACTATTTAAGTCACATCCTGCCCTTCCCCCACATGCACAATGGAACCAAGAATAAGGGATTAACTCCCGAAACGCGTCGGCTGTTTGTGCCATGCCATAGCTGCTATTTACCAGTTATACTAAGCCTTCCTCATCCTAGCACTTTTTTTTTCAAAAAAATATTTTTGGATATGTTTTAAAGAAATTCAAATAAATTGATTGGATTTTATCCACACCATTCATCACGCTGAACTCTTGTTCCTCCTCATCGTGAAGCTGGTTTGCACGTCCGTGCACTTGCTTGCAGGGTTAAAAATCATGTTATAAACATTGTTACTGTCGATACAGACAGTAGATATGTATTTATACATGGTATTTTTAACCCCTTAACTCACCACAATCAAAATAATATGGCTCTTTGTTTTTTTCCTCCCCACCTTCCAAAAGCCATAGCTTGTACCCGACCAAAAAATCAACACATCCTCAATGTACCTTCCCCAGAAGATGATATAGGGCAGGCATACTCAAACTGCGGCCCTCCAGCTGTTTGGAAACTACAACTCCCATCATTCCCACTGTTATAGATTATATAAATTCATGATGGGAGTTGTAGTTTCTCAACAGCTGGAGGGGCCGCAGTTTGAGGATGCCTCTTATAGGGAAACCATCCATTGATGTCCTCATTAAAAATGAAGGTGTCCTCCCAGCAACCCAGGAGCAGATTATCTTAAGAGGGAGCACAAGGGCTGTGCCCCTGAGTTGATGGTAGAAACGCCCATCAAAAAGGAAGTAGTTATAACATAGCACGAATTCCATAAGTTTTAATATGAAAACATTATGTGATTCATATTGTCTACGAAAAAATCTCAGAGCCTCAAGTCCTTTCTGATACCAATGTGAGAAATATGATCTTACACAGAATATCCGTGGTGTCCCATATAAAGGAGGGTAGGGCATAGACAAATTGTCTAAGGATCTGATCTAAATAGATATCTTTTTTTTGGTGATGGAATCGACCACAGATACTATGGGTCGGCCCTTAAATTGGCCAATGCCCTTATGATCTTTGGGAAGTACATAAACGTAGCGATTTGTGGATTATCAATAATCATAAACTTTATTTCTTAACTAGAAATAACTTGTTGACCAAATGCTTCAATTAGTAAATTTTATAGTTGACTCCTGAAGTGTACTATAGGGCCATTAGGTAAAATGCCATAGAAATATGGTGTATAATATGTATTCTTTTTCCACAGAGTACAAAATAAAAAAAAAAAATGAGCAAATTTATCAATACTGTCTAACTCTTACACAGTATAAGGTTAGACTAGACAGTCTCACAATTCGCTACATTTATCATAGTGTTCATACATCTGACACAGGTTAGAACTGTCTAGTCTAACTTCACACCATATTTAAGTTGGCTTACTTTATGCCACTAACTGTGCCAAAATGTGGTTGCACAGTGGCACACACTGATTCACCCCTCAATGCCACACTCCATTTGTCGTTCGAGGCAGAGAAGTGTCTAGAATTTCTAAAATACATAATAAATGTGGTATAAAGCAAGTACGATTTTATTTTTAGAGAAAATTGTTCCAGAATTCTGGTGCAACTGCTTTGATAAATGTCCCCCTATGTCTTTATGTGCAAAGAGAATTGCCCGGTCCATTAATAGTAGGACATTTTAATACAGTACAAGAATGGATGGACAGACTATGTAAGATTTCTTCTTCTTTGTATCGAAGAGCGAACTGTTTCTTTAACTTATTCCAAATTTGGTTGGGCAAATCCAAGAAAGATTAGAAACCCTGATAAAAGGCAGTTCTCATGTTATACAAAGTCACCAAATACATTTTCTCATGTATAGAATTTCCTTTGGGTCATGATCTGATGTTTAGAGTTATTAGAGTGTCATATGAATCAAGGGGACACTTTGACTGCATATGGTAACTTCTTTACAATAAGCACAATGGTGGCATGAAGCACAAATGCTGCCTGAAGGAGAGACTTTTTTGTTTCAGGAGCTAGTTTTACTCTCAGTAGCACTCCAGATTTAATAACTGCCTATGGTACAAATAGGGAAAAAACACTTCTATCACTAAGGGAATTATCCAGAAAAAAAAATATGTCATTGGGCCTTTGGAGGTCCAAAATAGAAAAAAAATACCTAGCTCTCCTGGGCTCCTGGCGAGTCCCTTCTCTCAACTTCCGGGTTCTCGTCCCGACAGAGGAGAGGCTCGTGCTTCATTTACTTAAGATTGAGCGGAAGCCCTTCTAGCGTGTTGAGACAAGAACCTGATGTCAGGGACGTGCTAATCTTTTCCTGTCTTACCCTACCTAAGTAGACCAACCGCCCCAAAAAGGGAGATCTCGCGCAGGAACTTTATCCTTACCCAACCCTAGCCAAACGGAGGTCAAACAGACGAACACAAACAAGGCCAGACACAATAGAAACCAGGAAGATAGCAATGTCAGGCAGGCCAAGGTCAAATCAGGAGATCACGCAGTACTGAGTCAGCAGGCAGAGGAATAACCGAGATATAAATCATTGTCCAGAGCAAGATAAAATCCAATAGAACAGCAAACGCACAGGGGCAAGAGCCGGGATACAGGAAGCAATCAGAGGAAAAGACAGAGGAAACAGGAAGGTTTAAATATCCCGCAACCAGAAACCCTTAAAGGGCATACACATATTACTCACACCCGGAAGTCGAGAGGAGTGACTCGCCAGGAGTGACAATGGTGGGGGACACCTAAGGCAGGTTTTCGTTTTTTTTTTTCATTTTGGACCACCCAGGTCCAAATTATATATAATTGTTTTCTTACTGAACAACCTCTTTAGGTTAAATCATTTTTAATGTCACTTGATAACATGGATTCTTGCTAGAGTTCATCTAGAGGAATTTCTTCAATGTTTATGAAGCAACCTACTACCTTCACACATTTTGCTGGATTTTTTGTTTAAACTGGCATCCAGGCCTCTGAGATAAGGCAATGACCTGCTGGTGAAGACAGGTGAGCTGGACAGAAAGAATAATGTTTTATTGTTTTCAATCACTTTGAATAAACATTTACTTATTATCAGTCACCTCTCATACTGATAAGAGGAGAGGATAGTATGCTAAAGGTAAGCTGTAGTGAATCTTTACACTCTAATCTGAACGAATTTGAATTTAAAAGATAAATTGAATGTATAATTTATTCAATGTTCAGTACAGTAATACAAAGAAAACAAGTGGCATTAATTTCCATATATACCCTATCTCCCTCCAATGTGTTGGCATTTGTTTAGATGATTTTTCTTTAATAACCGGCCTTGATCTGAGGACTCATCTGTATGGGAATCTCCATGCATTACACAATCACTAAAAAGTGGCACCATGATCAGAAGCAAACACCAAGCAAAAAGGCATACTATAGGAAGAATAGACAGCCTATATATTATTCATTATCCATTTTTTTTTATATATTAAAGGGGTTGTCTCACTACGAAAATCATAATTTAAAATGAGGTGACCAAAAATCTAAGCATGTCCGTCCTTGGTTACCATTAGCGAAGTGCAATGGTTTAAGAGAACGGGCTGCTTTATTTGTGCTTAGCAATGGTGTTTGAGCCCAGTTCGGGTTACGCCAAGCTAAAGCACTACTGACTGTTGGCTGAGCATCCCGCCCAGGTCACAGATAGAGATTGGCGAATTTCTCAAAAATTCGATTCGGTGACTTCGCCGAATTTCCCGACAAAAATAACTTCGTTCCGAATTACTTCGGGACTAATCACGTTAAAAAACAGCTATTTCCCAGCTGCACCAGAGCTGGCAGGGTGCTGTAGACCGGTGTGCCATGCTTAAATAGCAGAGG
This sequence comes from Phyllomedusa bahiana, assembly GCA_025379985.1. Taxonomy (NCBI): domain Eukaryota; kingdom Metazoa; phylum Chordata; class Amphibia; order Anura; family Hylidae; genus Phyllomedusa; species Phyllomedusa bahiana. The sequence continues at coordinate 8,191 of JAODAL010059516.1, forward strand.
GAGCTTGGGTTGGTCTTCATACAATGTTGTGTTTTAGTATGACACGCACATGACTGCCGCCGTTCTTAGAATCGCTTCACTATAAAATTCCCTGGGCACTTAAGAGGGCAGAACTGACCAAAAAACTGAAGCGGGAATGTAGCCTGATAAAGTCATGGCAGCGACAGCTGGAAAAAAAAACAAGCTGAAGGCTCGGGTCAACATCATGCAAGTGTGGGGGGGAGGGGCACACCAAGCACATGAGGTCAGACAGGGCACAGTGCGTTCTAGAGGGGAAAAAAAAGGGTAGGCCAAAGGTGGCCAATGACACAGTGTGTAGGTCCGGCGCAGCACATAGGAGACATGGCACATGAATTCGGGAGGTCCCAAAAAACAGGAGTAGGCCACAGAGTGGGACAATGACACAGTGTGTGGGTACGGCAGCAGACAGCAGCAGCTGGGGTCGGGGACAGTGGCACAATGTTCAGAGGGGCAAAAAAAAGGAGTGGCCACAGAGGGCACAATGACACAGTGTGTGGTCAGGGCAGCGCCACAGCAGCGCATGAGGTCAGACATGGCACTTGACAGGTGTGTAGGCACGGCAGCGCCCACCAAGCAGAAGTAACAGTGGCACAATACAGAGTGTGTGGTCGGGCAGCACCACGCAGAAGCTGGGGTCGGGACAGTGGCAAAAAGACCGTGTGTAGTCCGGCGCGCAGCAAGGTCAACAGTGGCACAATGCATTCGGGAGGGGGCAAAACAGTAGAGGCCACAGATGGCACAATACAAGAGGGGAGGTACGACGCAGCCACAGCAGCAGCATGAGGTCGGGGCATGGCAAAATTAATTCGGAGGGAAAAACCTTTTGGGCCACAAGGGGCACAATGACACAGTGTGGGGGTTCGGCAGCAGCACATGGGGTCAGGCAGTGGCACAATGACTTTGGAGGTGAAAAAAAACAGGAGTAGGCCACAGAGTGGCACAATGACAGAGGTGGGGTCAGGGGTAGCACAGCATGAGGTCGGGAGGGGCCCAAAAGACATTCTGGAGGTGGCAAAACAGTAGTGGGCCACAGAGTTGCACATGCACTTGTGGAGGGCAGGCAGCGCACATGAGGTTCACGCAGTGGCAATGCCGTGTGTAGGTGACTCGCAGCAACAACAGCCCGCATGAGGTCAAGAGTGGCAAAATAACAATGGGGATGTCACGGCACCACAACATAGCGCAGATGGGGTCATAGAGTGGACAATGACAAAATGTTGAGGTGGGGGGGAAATCCATCCGGGTAAAAGATGGGGGTGGTAGGGGAGAAATGTAGCAGTGTGTGGCACAGGGGGCTGGCGGCACGAATAGGGCTGGGGCAGGTAGTTTGAACCCAGACTGACGCCTGGGGCATTGGGTGTGGAAACCCCGGCCGATCCAGCCTGTTCATCTTGACAAAGGTCAGTCTTTCCACATTTCCCGTGGACAAGCGGGTTTCCTTGGGGTTCGAGGGCCCCCGCCTAAAACACCGCTCTGATCCCACATACGGGCCCGGGCGGACAGCTTCTCCACTAAAAATCGGCAAGTTGCGGCCACACATCCATTTTGGGTTGCCCGTAGTCCATGGATCTTTAATGGGGTGGCAAGTGCTGTCCTTAGGCCACACCTGTTGGTTGGGACTGTCCGGGCCCTGTGCTGTGTGCTGGCGGCGATCCCCCTCATAGGGGTGAAGGAGCTGCTCTCAGTGACTCCAGATGGGTGTGGCTGATGGAGCTGGTACTGCTCCTCCCCCATTTCCCCCACACCCGCTGCAGAGTCGTGACGTGGGGAAACCCCCCCCGGTCAGACCTTCAGAGGGGGACGATCCCGAATAGGCAGGGCCCAAACTGACAGGGAGGATTTCCTATAGTATTTGAGTTTGTCCTCCCTCTCAATAGCGGGGAAAAAAGGCTCCCATTTTGGCCCCGGTAGCGAGGGCCAATAGGGGGAGACCAGAAGTATCCCTCTCCCGGGATGCTGACTATTGGCTGTCACTAGCCGGAAAATCAGCATGCTCGGGCCATCTGCCAAGTGACCCCGGGGGCCCCCGCCTCCATCTCCCTTTATACTCCCACGGTGTTTGGGGTCATCCCCTCGTCTTCCTATCCCCCATCTACCTCCCCCGCTGCCCCTGCTCCTCCTCTTTGTCACCGGGGTGAAAACCCAAATCATTTCCCCAACAAGCTTTGCCCAATGTCCCCCTCCTCCCCATTTCAGTCCCCACCGAACTCATGTGGCCGGGGAATTAGTCCCAGTGTCCAGTCCCTCCCCGCAGATTTTTCGCATCTGTTCGGGACATGAAGCAGTAGAATGAGTTTTTCATCCCGATCCTGGCGACTGACAAATAATGTGGCCTCCTCAATGGCGAAACAAACGGCAGGTGTCACGATGAGCTGCCCGGGCTGACATAAAAAGTTACCAGGGGAGTAATCCTTTCCGCCTGGTCATCAAAAATTCGTTAATGGTCTTTCTCGTTCATAATTGGGTCAACAAGTCGGGGGGAATTCCAAAAGGGGGGAAACATCGCATATCAGAGTGGTGGGGGGGGCCCCGTTCTGCGCTCAATCGAGGGGGGTTTTCGGGCTTTGTACAATGGATAAAGGCATGCACATTTCCCTGGCCATTTTCAAATTTCTGAAAAATTTTGGGGAAGATTCAAACCTTTTACAACAAAATGAACACGTGGGCCATGCAGGGGATGGGCCATCCCCCCCGGGCAGCGAGACACCATGTTCCCCATTGTCCTCACCCTGGGTTCCCCTTTGCAGTTTCCGCGGAGAAAACCCCACATCGTTTCTTTCTCCCTGACCGGAGCTTCCTCCCCTGTGTGACTTTTTTCACCGAGGCAATCCAGGGGTAGAACTGCGTGACAACCCCCTGTGGGCCCCATGTGGTAGAGGAGCAGTACTTGTGGAGGCTGAGATGGTCGTGGTGGTGGAGGAGGAGGAGGCGGACATTGGCGCGGGCCGCGTTTGACAACGTGGAGGAGAAAGCGGCCTTCCTGTCCAAGTTGTTAGTGTGGGTGGGGAGGGAAACAATTCCCCGTGGGCCGTAAAAAGGGCTGTACTGGCCTCCGAAGTTACAGCTCCAGTGCCCCGCTGCGTGCACCTTGAACAAACCTTTAAACCCAAAGGGTGGCCCACTTTTGTTCTACATTTTATGAAGTCTGGTACGCCTTTTTGGAAAAAAAAATTCGGTTGGAACTCTCATCCGGGGTCGGCAAAACCATTTTTTTCTTGAAGTGCAGAGTCCCCATTTTTAAAGGGGGACGCAGTACCAAAAAACTTGGGCAGGGGCACGGTCAATGCGACCCTTTGGTGGTTGGACCCATACTGTTGTTCTTTGCTTTTCCCGCGAACGACTGCTGGCGCCCTGGTAGCGAGGACAGGAGCATCTGGCCGGGGAAATGTCAAAAAAAAAACCTACCTTTGCGAGGTGGTGGGGGCCTTTCGGTCAATGGCATGGTGCCTGGTGCGCGGCGGGGAGGATGGACACCCATCTGAGCCACGTTTTTCCCCCGGCCACCGGGTGGTGACGCTGCATGTGTTGACGCAGGGCCGTGGTGCCAAATTAGCTCCCCGGGCCCGCTTCACTTTCTGCCCACAGATTTTTCATTAAAACCATATTCGGTCCCCCGGTGTCTTACAAAGAACTGCCCCCGCCGAGTTTCGGATTTTACCGCCAAGCTCCGCACTGAGTGACTATACCGCGGGGCTCGCTGAGCCCCCGGCCGCTACTTTTTGGCCTGCAAGGGGTTTTTTACCCCCCGGGGGGCTTGGGTCCGACCTCACACTGCTGCTACGCTGCTGATCCGCCCACTACCCCTTGCTGGCTGCGCGCTGCCCCACGGAAGTAACGCCCTCTTCTCCTGACGTGATAAGCCCTTCCTCATCCGGTTCCCAAGTGCGGGCAGCTAATCATATCTATTTTTGTTTCTCGTCCTGCTGCCTCTCACCGGTTTGGATCAGGGTGAACCCCCCAAACAGACCTCCCATGCTACTTCCACATCTAAACTTTTCCGCCTACGCAAGAAGCAGGGGATTTGGCCCCCCCCCCCCTTTCTTCGCTGCCAAGTAGTGCTGATTGCCCTCCTCAAATTGTTCTCCTCCTATATAGGGGGCTGAGCCCGACCACTAGTAGATCTCTGGCTGAGGGGAAATGGTGGGACAGAGGGGTTGGGACGGGGTGCGGGTGGACCCCCTCCCGGGCCATGCCAATAAGGGTTGTTCTGACGTTCCCCCCACTCTTTGGGTGGGGTTTTCAGATGTCATCGGGGGGAATGGATGACCTAGAACCAAACAAGAACCTTGGGTTGCTTAAAAACACATGCGTGAGACAGCGGCAGTTGTGGCCCCACCCAGGACCCTTGCGACGCCCCTTTCTGTTGCGACCTGGGCCCGGAAGTTTTTTGCCACTGCCCCTCGCAGGGGGAAGAGCCTGCACCTCTTGTTGACATACTGTTTGTTTTAAAATTAGACACTGTTTGATGAAAATATCTGTTATGTAAATACACACCCTGTATTTGACTCCAAATGAACCCAAATTAAAAAGCTTGGGAACCTTTAAAATTTAAAAAGCCCTCCACAAATGGGCCGGAAAAAATTTTATTGAGTGCTGTTTAAAAAATCTGGTATTTTACGAAATAAAAAAACAAACAGGGTTAATTAAAATTCGGATATGAATTATGCTACAGAATTTTTTTGTGGCGGTGAAAAACAAAGTTTTTTTTATGATACAATGAGAACAACGCTAATTAACCCCGGGTGTAAATTGCGCCAAACAAATTTAGCAACCACAAACTCGACTTTGTAGCGGTTAAATGGGTTTTTCTACGTTACACAACAGAAAAAAAAATTTTAAAAACCCTTTTCTTGGGGGAAATTTTGCTACAAAAAAAATGGGTTTTTTTTTGGCGGTGAAAAAGACGGTTCTGGGGGTCACCACAGCAGAAAAACAAGCTTAAAATTAACCCCTAGATGTTAAAAATTGGCCCCAAAAAATTTTAGCAACCCCAAAAACGGCTTTGTGGTGTTTCGACGGCGTTTTTCTACGACACAACAGAGAAAAAATTGTAAATTTCCTTCGCTTTGAATTTGCTACATTTTAAAAATTTATTTTTTGGCGGTGAAAAAAAGGTTTCTTTGGAGTCACCACAGCAAAAAAACAACGCTTAATTAAACCCCCGGGTGTAACTTGCGCAAAGGGAAATTTAGAGCCAAAAAAAAAGTGGATTTGTATTGTAAAAAAAGCGTTTTTTTTAAAAGAATACAACAGGAACTGGCTTAGATCCCCCTTGGATATTCAAAAGGTTGAGCGATGCATTAAAATGATATGCCGCAGGGAAGCACAAAGGACTTCAGATCCAATACCCCCAAAAACAAAATAAAAATTAAGGAAAACATTTTTGAGAAAGCGGGAAAAACCCCCAAAAATCCTGTTTAAAAATCAGTTCTTAGTAAAATTTAGCCAGGGAGCACCTTCCCCACACGTAAGTGAGAGGGTTAGCTCCCAAACTCCCGGCCCGTTCTTATATATGCGGGGGGTCACGAATCCCGCGGTCTCTGTTGGCTTATCTCTGACGTCATTAGGCTATGCCCTTCTTCCCCCCAAGGGGCTTTGCCCCCTTAACGCCTGTGCCGCAGCCATTTTTTTCAATCAAAAGACACTTTGTTCCGTGAAGTCCCCCAAACTTCGACTTCATTCAGAACCGAAGTTTTCCTGAAACTCTAAACGAATTCCACTTCGTTAGAATCAATTTGCCCATCTCTAGTCACAGACGAGAACGCGCAGGATAAAGAGATGCAGTGAACGGGAACGCGCAGGGGGATGTATGCACAAGCATCGTCATGCATGGATGAGAGAGATCCCATGTAAGAGATGCAGTCTTACATCGGCAAACCCACGTAAAACGGAAAGCACAGCAGTCCCATGTAAGAGGTACAGACTTACGTTGACAGTCCCACGTAAAACAAAAAAACACAGCAGTTCCATGTAAGAGGTGCAGTCTTACAATGGCAGACCCACATAAAATGGAAACACACAGCAGTTCATGTAAGATGTGCAGTCTTACATCGGCTTACCCACGTAAATATCATGTGCAGTACTATGTAAAAACTTTTGTGAGACAGATGCGAGGTCCCACGTAAACCACTTGTGAGACAGATGTGCAGTCTCATGTAAACACAACCAGATAAAGCGTATAGTTTTTTTTTGCAGTTCTGTATAGGTAAGAGGTGTAATAATTTGGAGTAAGAGAGAAAAAAAAATCACCCATCTTTCCCAGTCCTGAATGTCAAATGCCCATTCTAGTTACAAAGTATATAGAATAGCGAGAACTGTAGATATTCGCTATTGACTTACACTCAGCTTTTCACTTCCAATGATTGCGCTGACAGCTGAGAACCTCTCCCTTCCCCCAGCTCACACAGAATGAACCCTCACGTGCACACTTTGTGGTCGTGTCTGCAGAGAATGAAGATATTCCCTGCTGGGAGGAGAAGCACGCCCCTCCATTTCACAAGCTCTGCTTTGCATCCAGCAGAAAACATTGTCAACTGCTGTCACGAGACAACCCCTTCAATTAAGATTACACTTTACCTTCTTGCATAAATTCTGTAGGGGTACCTTTGGCATCTTTTGAGCACACATTATCTACTGTAAGTGCTAGCGCTTAAGCATCCTAATTTAAAATATCTGTAAGGGCTGCTAGGTAGGGAATATAGGGATTACACAACTGGATCTCCACTGTCCATATGGTGGTCCAGTGATGTCTCCCACAAAAAAAAAATTAAGCATTTGTCATGCAATTTCTAGGGGAAGATGGCAATGAGTACAATTTTTTTTATACCATCTAACTTAATTACATTAAAATATGTACCCTGGAGCCAAACAATATTTTAATCTTAAAGCATTTAGCCAGAATATGACATTAATTATGTATACTGTAAGAAGATCATCAATGCATCATCTCTGGTGGTCCAACTCCAGGATTTCCACACTCTGCAGATGGGGTTCTTAAACTCTTTTGCTCCATGGACCCCTTTGCCAGTCAACTAAATACCACAGATCCCTTCTCAGAATGTAGAGGCAGATCGTTCCATGACACTTAACATCGGATTAAATACATTCTTGTAAAAACAGCCTACTTAGAAAAAGTTGTAAATTCTCATTTAAACTGACCAGTCTTGTAAAATTTTAACTCTAAATGAAAGCAACTTACCTTCTTTTACTTGTTTGTTAAAACATACCCCAAATTAAAACCCAACTTTCCATAAACCAATAGGATAAGCAAAAGTAAGAAATATTGTTGTATATCTTATTCTTAGCTGCTCACTCAGACATACATTACTAACAAACTTTATCTTGCACAGGAGACAGGAATCAGCTTCACTTACAGCTCTGGTTTATTGACAAGTGAGGCGGAAGAGACGCAGAAATATACACCGAGATTGTGGTGAGTGTATTGTTAGTGCCTTACCTTCCCTCAATTCTGGACTCATATCTACACTGCTTCTTACTGCTGTCTAATATCCTCCATGCTGCTGCTTGTGCTACTTTCACTTCGCCTTCTATACACTTTATGGACAGCTGTAACCTGAGCTTTCAGGGATGCTGCGGTTCCAGTCCTATCAATTTTTCTAGAACAACTATAATGTGATTTGAAATGAATACTACTGTAGTAGTACGATAAGGTAAGATAAAATAAAGAGAACAAGTTGATTTTTTTTTTCCTGGTTCATCTCTTGACTTCCCTTCTGTCAGCTCTGATAGCACAGCGGAGAGGATTGCTTGACAGTTCTCTTCCAGGTCAACTAAGGCCTTAAAGGTGTAATTCTTATCAGTAGGACCTGATAAGTGTGAAAAAAGTTGGATTCCTCTTTGTCAGGAAACCGTCCCCATTCAAGGATTGGCGATCTGACTTGGTGATGTATTTGTGATGCTGCGCGGGCCCTAGGGCTACGTAGGGTCAGCCGAATACTATGTCACAGGAAGACCCAGGGAGTGCGAGAGGACACCCCATTCGTCTACAACCCTGAACAGCTGGGAGAGGTCTGTTTACCTGCACCAGCGAAACAGAACTCTGCCAGCCTGGTAGACTGCCAACAGTTCCTTGTTAGATATATGCTTGGTCCACTACAGGTGTATTTCAGGCCAGGGACCTGCCCAGATAGTATTATATTTGGTACAAAGAACATGGACACTTGCCAAAAAGCTGGTGTAGTTCTGTTCTATAGAGGTATGAACAGTCGCCCTCCAAACTTTGGTGCAGTCGGCGCCAGCCCCGACACTTTGTAATGCGCCAAAGATGTGGGGGCATCCTGGGGACGTGTGGGACCACATTTGTAGGATTAGACACATTTATGAATGTGTGACACCAAAAGTAGACACATAACTGTCAGGTTGGCCAGACCATGTTAAAAGTGGTCTTGAGGTCAAAGTTGTCGCCAAATGTATGAGCTGCAGAAGAACAGGTTCATACATTCTGGCATGTTGTACACTGCTTTAAAGCTATTTAGAACTGGCCTGTCAGCGCCAACGTTCATACATGTCGCCCTTAGTGTAGGCAAAGATTACCCCATTATCCTTCCATTTATCAGTCTTGTCATTGCCCTGTTTCTCTAGTCTAATCTTTATCTAGGTATGTCCAGAGAACAATAGAGTTATCATTATGTCATTAACTACTTTTTGTTATGAGAATAAATGGAGATAAACAGCACCAATCGTAAAGTGAGATTAGTTTTATCTGTTTTATCTGTCTACTAATCACAGCTAGAAGAGGACAATGTTTTATATTTTTTTTATTTATTGCAAAGGACTGCCGAAATAAAAAAAAATTGGCAAAAAGTCTCATAAATTTTTTTTCCCAGGAATATTGGTTTTAACAAAAATACTACTTTCTCATGAAAGTGTCACTTTAATGGATTGTGTGTATAATGCAGGAGAGAACAAGTTGTCCGGAGTGAGAAATGCTCTCAGCAAGTTCTTTCCATCCTGGCCAAGCAATGATGATCTTGAAATGGGGATACCACTTAGAATTCCTTAATAAGGTATATGAAAGTGGCTTTTGTAAGATGGACAACCCTGGTATTGTGCCTGAGCTCTAGTAAAGGACACAACGGCATGGGCAAGAGAGGTATCAGTTTGATAATAATAATCTTTATTTATATAGCGCCAACATATTCCGCAGCACGTTACAGTTTAGAAGGTATAAGTATAGGTAAAATACAAAAATTACACAGTAAAAACAGTTAACAGATGAGACAAGGTATGAGGGCCCTGCTCACAAGAGCTTGCAATCTATGTGATTGTGTGAGCCGAAGGCGAGAAGTACTTGGTTTATACAATGGTCCAGCCATGTTTCATAAATAAAGGGTAGTATACATAAAAGCACCCTCATAGATTGTAAGCTCTTGTGAGCAGGGCCCACACACCTTGTGTGTCATCTGTAAGTAGCTTTCACTGTGTAATGTCTGTCTTTTGTCTGTAATTATACCCTATACATTGCAAAGTGCTGCAGAATTTTGTTGGCGCTATATAAATAAAGATTATTATTATTTATTATTATTATTATAACTTGCCACCCAGACCGTGCATCTATATACAGCTAAGTGCCTGTGAGTGCCCAAGTACAGGGAGTCTCGAAATGTGTGTGACAGATAGTAGAGGGTTAGCAATTAGAGATCTTGATCTGCCTAAGAAGTTGTATTCTCAGGGCACACTTAAAACTATGAGAGTTATGAGTTTGCCTGATTGTGCAGGGTAGCATGTTCCAAAAAACTGGTTCTACATGTACGAAATCTTGGAGGCGACCACGGGAAATTCGGATGATTGAGACATGTAGTCCAAGATTATCAGCAGAGCGGAGAGACTGGGAAGGGTGGTAGACAGAGATGAGTGAGGAGATGTAAGTGGGTGCAACACTGTGGAAAGCTTTATGGGTATGAGTGATGAGTTCATGCTGTATTCTGTACTGAATAGACCAACAATGCAGTGACTGACACAGGTTAGAGGGATCAAGTAATAATAATAATTAATAATAATAATAATCTTTATTTATATAGTGCCAAGAAATTCTGCAGCACTTTACAATTTAGAGGATATAAGTACAGACAAATAATACAAACATTACACAGTCCAAAGCAACTTACAGATTAGACACAAGGAGTGAGGACCCTGCTCGTGAGAGCTTACAATCTATCAGGGTGTATGAGTGAGACGAAGGGTAAGAAGTGCTAAGTTTACAATGGTCCAGCCACGTTTCATAAATATGAGGTAGTTTGCATAAAAGTTGGGTGAACCTACCACCCTGACAGTACATCTATATACAGATAAGTGCCTGTGAGTGCCCTAGAGTAGGGAGTGACAGATGTGTATGATAGCAGTTAGGGATCTTGGTAAGCCAGACTGAGAAGATGTGTTCTCAAGGCACTCTTAAAACTATTAGGGTTGTGAGTGTGCCTGATTGCCTGCGGTAGCATGTCCCAGAGAACTGGTGCAACATGTGTGAAATCTTGAAGACGGGCATAGGAGGTTCAGATGATTGAGAAATATAGACTAAACTCATCAGCAGATCGCAGAGACCAGGTAGAATGGTAGCCAGAGATGAGGGAGGATATGTAGGGGGGTGCAGCACTGTGGAGAGATTTATGGGTGATTAGTTTATGCTGTATTCTGTACTGGATGGGCAATTAGTGCAGTGAGTGACACAGGGTAGAGGCATCAGTATAGCGGCTGGAAAGAAAGACAAGCCTGGCTTGGGAGAGTTTACAAAGAGGGAGACCAAAAAGTAAGGAGTTACAGTAGTTACAACGGGAAAGTATAAGGGCAACAATAAGCGTTTGAGTTGTTTCCACAGTAAGTAAAGGACGGATTCTGGAGATTTTATTGAGGTGCAGTTGACAACAATGGGCAAGAGATTGATTATAGAGATTGAAGGACACATCATAGCCTAGTATAATCCCATGACAGTGGGCCTGCTGCCTAGGAGTTATGGTGGTATCACACACTGAAACAGAAATAGCAGAGGGGGGTTGGTTAGTCGATGACTGAAAGACCAGAAGTTCAGTTTTAGTGAGTTTTAGTTTGAGATAGAGAGGACATGATGTAGGAGATAGCGGACAGACAATCACTAGTGTTTCGTAGCAGGGGTGCATAATTGAGTGTCATCAGCGTAGAGATGGTACTGTAGAGGGTGAAAGCCTGTGTTCTAGTGATTGATAGAAATACTGGATTTGGACTCTAACCAAGCAGACAATAAATATAGATTTTAAGACTAGTCCAAAGTTAAATTCAAGTAAACCCCTTCAAGCCTTAGCTACAGATAGATTGTAAGGGAAGACATACTGCAATTACCATACTTTAAAGCACAATAACCGTTTTCTTCCTTTTTCACTTTGTGCATACTATAGTGAAAATCATTCAGATCCTGGCAATAATAATGCAATAAAGTATTTTATTAAGTGTGATTCAATGCTTGTCATTTATTTATTAAAATGACCTTGCAGTGTTTCTTTACAATCGAAAACCATTCAAATAATGATGCAAAATAAGATTCTAAAGCATAAAACATAACAGTTTAGCTATGAAAAGATATATTAAAAACACATAATTGCTGTTTAACATCAATATAAAAGTAAAACACTTGAAGCAGCCAAACTTGGTATAGACATTTATTACTTGTATTACATCATTGTGGGGTACTTTATATGTATTTTTATTTCAATCTAGAATTTTAATGATATAGGAATATAATTACATGGTACCAATAATTGCCAAATTATCGGACACATGGTAAACCCAGCAAGACGCAGTTTAAAACAAATCTGAATGGAAGTCATTGTTAAGTTATTCTTTTTACTATATTATTATAACTTGGCTTTGACTGGGTTTACACATAGTGATTACTCTATGGCCCGACCAAAAATGTCTGATCATAGCAATAATTGCTATGTGTAAATGGACAACATAATTGCACATAAAAATCAATGACTTGCTAAAAGAGTTTCCTCTAATCATAATTATGTTAATATGATAGGAAAGAAAACATCTAAGTGTAATACAAACATGTTCAAATGATGTATTCCTACAAAATTCTGAAAGCATACCTCCAATGAAAAATAAAACCTTCAGCAGACTCTTAGATCTGCTTGTACTCCTTGTAGTGGAGCCTTCCCCCCTACAGACCTCTCCTTATTCCTAATAAAGTAAATGAAAGTTGTTATTCGAGCCTGCTATGTTATGATACAACTGAGCTGCAGCCCAATTGTGGCCACTGTTTCAACATGCTTGCCTACTCACATAGCAGTGCCGCTCCTCCACTCTCCCTTATAAGCAGGGCTGTGGAGTCCGCAAACCAAAGCCCCGACTCTGACTATATTTTTAGTATTTGGTGAATCCATCTTTTGGCTTTCAATACTGCCTGAATCCTTCTAGGCTCTGGATCAGATTCAAGCAGGTCTTGACCAAAATCTGATCCCAGGTTTCTTCTACATGTTCCCAATGTTGGTGCAGACTGGACTTTGGTACAAATACAGCTTTTTCTTCACCTCTACCCACAAATGTTCGATTTGGTTGAGGTCTGGAGACTGTGCAGGCCAACACAGCAACTCTACTTCATTGTCATTGAACCATTCCTTCTCCAACCTTGACATCTGCTTCGGGTGGTTGTCCTGCTGGAACCCTATGTCGTCCTTTTCATACCCATAGTACTCGAGTGTATGAAGTAACTCATCTTCTAGGATGCTTACAAGTAGCTCAGCATTGAGATCAACATCGATCCTGGTCAAGTATCCAACATCTTTGGCTTTGAAACAACCCCATATCATCAGGTTTCCTCCACCAAACTTGACAAGTTCTTAAATTTCTCAATCTGTTAGCCCCATTCTTCCAAACCCATTTGCACCCATCAGAGTTCGGTCTATTGACTTTCATCTCATCGCTTCAAATCATCTATTTCCAATCCTCCATTTTTCATACTTTTTTGTAAACTCTTTGCCAACGCTTCTTATGATGAGATTGAAGTCGAGGCTTCTTCACCTTTTTCGGGCCATCATTCCAGACCTGTGTAATATGTGTTGCCCGGCGCTTGCATGGACGTCTGTGATCTCACTCTTACAAAGCCTACGAGCCGTCTCCACTGCCGTGTCTATGGCGACAGAACTGATAGACCTTGTGATGAGCCAACTTGTTAACTCTGATATTTCCCCTGGACGTCACCTCTTTTGCTTTGAAAGAAAGAACGGA
>JAODAL010059517.1:0-21432 GCA_025379985.1 Phyllomedusa bahiana
ATGCCAAAAACTTTTAAGAGGGAAAAAATCTCTTTATATCAAGGGATGTTTTGGTTTTTTTTAAAATGGTGTGCGGGCATCTAAAAATATTCCAGGGTCACTGAAAACCCAATATAACCAAAAAGAAAGCAATTAAAATCCGGGAAAATTTTTGGGGAAATTGCTAGAAAAAAATATTATACATTTTGATATTACTTTCTGTATTGATCCAATTTTAAATTTCACCCCCTCTAACTTTTCATGAAAAATGGGATTATCATCAGGGTTTAAAATTGTTTTTCCCGTGAGCAGAATAATCCTTAGGGTTTTGGGTATTTTTAAAAAATTTAAAACTGTGTGATAGAAACATGAAAATTTGTTGTGTTATCCCACCCACTTTTCAGCCATCTTGGGTCTGAAAAAATATGGGAAAACTTGAAATGAATTTGGTCTAAAAGGGCCCAGTTTTTTAAACTTAAGGCAGTGCAGAATGCGGGCAGAATGTATGAACCTGTTTTTTCTGCAGGTCATACAAAAGGGCAGGGGTAGACCCAAAATAACCCAAGTCTGACTCGGAAACCCCCTTTTACCCTGGTCGGGCTTTTTCTTCTGCAGGTCATACATACGGGGCGTGTAGGCAATTCCACAAGTTGGCACGGAAACCCCTTTTAAACCCTGGTTGGTGTTCTTTTTTGCAGGTATACTTTCAGGGCAGTGTAGGGGCCAATACGACAAGTCTGGCTCAGGACCCCCCTTTTCCCCGGGTTGGGGTTTGTTCTTTTTGCAGGTCATACATACGGGAAAGGGGTAGACCCAAAAAACCACGTCTGGTCAGGAAACCCCCTTTTCCTTTGGTCTGTTCTTTTTGCAGGTCAACATAAAGCGCAGTTTTGACCCCAATTTACCCAAGTCTGGCTGGACCCCCTTTTTCCCGGGGTCTGGCTGTTCTTCTGCAGGTCAACATACGGGGCAGGTAGGTCAAACCACAAGTTTTGGCCAGGCACCCCCTTTTACCCTGGTTTTTTCTTTTTGCAGGTCTTACATCCAGGGCAGGGGTAGAGCCAATCCCACAAGTCGGGCTCGGGAAACCAACCTTTCCCCGGGTCTGTTCTCTGCAGGTAAAATTAAAACATACAGGCGCAGTGAAGGGGCCACAATCCCACAATTTTCTGACTCAGGCCCACCTTACCCGGGATGGTTTTCTTCTGGGGTTCATAAAATAGGGCAGTGTAGGGGTAAATTACACAAATTTCCTGGCTCGGGCACCACCTTTACCCTGGTTTTGTTTTTCTGCAGGTCTTTACTTTCACGCATGAGAGCCAATACCACAATCGGGGCTCAGGAAACCACCTTTCCCTGGCCCTGGCTGTTTTTTTGAGGTCTTTACTTTTACAGGGCAGTGAAAGACCCCAATACCCAAGTCTGGCTGGGCACCCCTTTAAACCCCTGGTCTGGCGGTTTTTCTGCGGGTTTTTTTCATCCCGGAGTTTTAGGGGCCAAATACGCCCTTTTTTTGGCTAAAGGCCCACCTTTTCCCCCTGGTCGGGCTGTTCTTCGGGCAGGTTTTAAATACGGGGCAGTTTTGAGCCAATACCAAAAAATTTGGTTTCAGGGCACCCCCTTTAAACCCTGGTCTGTTCTTCTGCAGGTCTTTAACAAACAGGCGCAGTGAAACCAATACCACAAGTCTGGTCAGGCACCACCTAGCCCCCTGGCCCGGGGCTTTTTCCCTTCTGCAGGCTTTTACATACGGGGCAGTGTAGTGTCAATCCCACGTCTGGCTCGGAACCCCCTTTTTACCCGGGTCTGTTCTTCTGCGGGTCAAAATTTTACAGGCGCGTGTAGAGCCTTTTTACCAAAAATTTTTCTGCTCGGGGCACCCCCTTTCCCCGGCCCTGACTTTTTCTTTTTTGCAGGTATTACATAAAAGGGAGTGTAGAGCCAATCCCACAAGTTTTGGTCCCACCACCTTTCCCCCTGGTCGGGGTGTTCTTCTGCGGGCCCATAAAAAAGGGCAGTGTAAAAGCCAATACAAGTCTGGTCAGGCACCCCCCTTTTAAAACCCTGGTTGGCTGTTTTCGGCGGGTCTTTACATACGGGCAGTGAGAGCCAAATCCCCAAAGTCTGGCTCAGGCCCAAATTTTTTACCCTGGCCCTGGGCTGTTTTTCTGCGGGTTTTCAAAAGGGCGTGTAGAGCCAAATTTCCAAAAGCCCTGGATCGGACCCCCCTTTACCCGGGTTGGGTGTTTTTTCCTGCGGGTTTCAACTTTACAGGTCCCAAGTGTAGACCCAAATATACAACTCAGGTCGGCACCCCCTTTTTTAAACCTGGTCTGGCGTTCTTCGGCAGGTTTTCATACGGGAAATTTTAAAAAACCCCAATACCACAAGTCTGGTCAGGCCCCAACCTTTACCTGGTTTTGGCTTTTCCTTTGCAGGCCCTTTACATACAGGGAAGTGTAGAACCCAATTTACCCCCAAGTCGGCTCAGGAAACCCCCTTTCCCCTGGTCGGGCCCTTGTTCTTTTTGCAGGTTTTCCCTTCAGGGAAAGGGGTTAGCCCCCAAAACCCCAAAAAGTCGGGGTCAGGCACCCCTTTACCTTTTTTGGGCTGTTCTTTGCAGGTCTTACATAAGGGAAAGTGTAAAACCCCAATACCAAAATTTTGGGCCCGGAGGCACCACCTTTCCCCGGGTCTGGCTTTTCTTCTGCGGGTTTAATACATACGGGCGTTAGGGCCAATACGACGCCCTGGCTCAGGCACCCCTTTAACTTGGTCTGGGCTTTTTAAAATGTTTGTCCCAAAAGGGGTTTCATAAATGTGTTATTTTCAAAAAAATTTGTGGGGGAAAACCCCCAAAAGGGCCCCCAAAACTTTGGCGCACTAAAAAAGTGTTTTTGGGCGCAGTACGCCCGTTTTAAAACCCTCTATAGAACTGGTCCCACTACAGCTTTTTGAGGTAAATTCTGGCGCAGGCCCCCTTAAACATTTCGCCTTTGTTTTTTTCACCTCCCGCATTTTGGCCAAATGGGTTTGTACGGTTTCCCAGCAGTGGGATTTTCCCAGATTCCCAAACCCAGCAAGGACAAAAAGTCTTTCATGGGTTGACATGTTTTTCTGTGTTTATGTAGGGGCCCTTCCTTGGGGGCCCCTTTTTTTTTTTTTTATACCGAAAAATTTGGCTGCTTTCCCCTGGAAATTTACCTATGTTTTTTGGTTTGGGGGTTGAAATTGGGGGAATTGGGTTTCCCTATGGGTTTTCCTTTTTTCCAAAGGGAAAAAGGGGCAAAAGCTGCAAAATATAAACCCTTATCAGCTATTTTTGGGGGCTATTTAAAAAAAATATCTTGATCACCTACCAAAACAGTGGGTAAATAGAAACAAATTTGCCTTGGGAGGGCTGAGGGTTTTTGATATATTGACCAAGGAAACAAACTGCATGGAGTTTGTATTTCCCCCTATGTATTTGTGGGTTAGCCTTTAGAATTGGGTTTTATTGGCTTCTTTTTGGGCCCCTTTTTTGTTTTGTGGCCCAAAATTTTGGGAAATTAGATTGTGACCCCTTATGATGCAACCCTGTACAGCGCGGGAAATATGTGAGGGACTCTTAAAAAATACAGGGGAAAAAATTTAATTTCTTTTCCCCCTCCTCTGCAGTTGTTAAAACTGGTGTAGGGGCTTTATACGACCACCCTTTTCATTATTGGTTTTTTTTTCAAAAAGGGGAAAACCTCTGGTTGCTGCAATGCAAAAATTTTTTTTTCATTTAAATGGGAAAAATAAACCAGAGAGAAACACCCTAAAATTTAACAAAAACCAGCATTTAATAATTTTCCCCCGAGGTCCATTTTCTATAAGAGGGTTTTAAAAACAAAGACTAGGCTGTGAACCCTCTTTTATTGTTTGCAATCAATTTTATTTTATTTTTTTCACTTTCCCTAGTTGGATGATGCAAGGTAATTTTTTGCTTTATGTAATGTATATGTAGTTTTTCTAAAGTAAACCAAACATTGAAAATTTTGTGAACACACCAACTTTAAATAGGGGGGGCTGTTAAATTATTGGTTTTTTTTGAGATCAAAAATTTTTCAACTTTAACATGAATGATTTAATCCAGCCAAGGAGTCTGTAGTAAGAAGAAGAATATTGAGTGGTGCAGCCTTCTGGTATCATGTTATGCCTGACCTTAATGATGTCTCTTGTCAATAGCATGTCTCTGTCTGGCCAGGGTGGAGTGTATTCAGAGGTTCGAATGACTGTCTCCAAAGTGCTGTGCTTGCAAATTTTCTAAAAGTCAGTCCAATGGGAACCCGCAGGGAAGTCACCTTCTTTTTCTCCTTTGCTTCAGTCAGGTATAATTTCACTACATACATCACAGTGTAGGCTTGAAGGGGTGTTCCCATCTGGCACTTTGATGACATATCACTAGGATATGCCATCAAAGTCTGATAGGTGCAGGTTACACCTCTGGACCTACATCTATATAGGAAAAGCCTTAATTCAGAATGGAGAGTTGGTTTTTCTTGCGCACAACTCTCCATTCTGGTCTACGTGGGTGCTGAGAACAGCTGAAAGTTTTGCTCTCCTGTACTCAAACCTCCCACAGAACAGAATGGACAGTTGTAGGCAAATTTGATCATTCTGTACCGAGACTTCTGGGGTCCTGTTCTCAACAAAGATCCAGGTCCCTCGCACATTTTAAGGGAAAATCCTATATGCACACCATCACAGTGCGAGTGGGCAGAACCCCTTGAAGAGACGCTTCAAGATAGTTAAAATTGCTTTTTTTTTGTTTGTGTGTGTGTCTGTGTGGGGGGGGGGGGGGTGAATATATCCAGTGTCCACCTTTTGTTTCTCAGGTCTGATGCTGGGTCACCTCCTCTACCACTCAATGTACTTACTGGATCCTCTTCTCGTCCCCCTCCCCTGTGTTAGACTGGGGAGCCTGGATGCCACCAGTGAAGTTGATTCATGAAGCCTACCGGTGGAATTGAATCTTAGAGTACACCAGTGGAGTTGAATCATGGGGCCCACCAAAGATTCTTAGGGCTCACCAGTGGAGTTGATTCATGGGGACCACAATTAAAGATGAATCTTAGGGCCCAACAGTGGAGTTGATTCATGGGGCTTCCAGTGAAGTTTAATCTTGGGGCCCACCAGTGGAGTTGATTCTTGGGGCAAACAGTGAAGGTTAATCTGGCCCACCGTGAGTGATCATGGGGCTACCAGTGAAGTTTAATCTTGGGGCTCACCAGTGGAGTTGATTCATGGGGCTACCAGTGAAGTTTAATCGTGGGGCCCACCAGTGGATTTCATTCATGGGGCTACCAGTGAAGTTGAATCTTGGAGCCCACCAGTGGAATTTATTAATGGAGACACCAGTAGAGTTCAATCTTAGGGCCCACCAGTGGAGTTAAATTTTGAGGCCTACCAATGGAGATGATTCTGGGGGACCACCAGTGGAGTTGATTCTTGGGGCCTACTTTACAGCTACTGTACAAAACTACCCATACTGCACATGTCTCTAGCTTTCCTCCTCTCTTTCTCTGCCTTTCCTCCTTAAATGCAGTACCCAGGCCTGCTATCCTCAGGGGACCCACTAGTCTGAGCCTGTTCCCACCAGTTCAATACCCACCAGGAGACTAGGCCCTTTGTCTACGTAGCTTTCCCCCAGAACAATTATAGGCTTGGTCAGCTTGGTATGCAGTGAATCTTTCTTCCATGTTTTTGGCTGGCGGCCATTTTAGGCTGCACAGATTTTTGTAGTCACAATGGTTCATATCTGATATTAACATTGGTTTTTCTTGTGCCTGGTCAGATGATAAAAGCCCTCTATGTGGCTGTGCAGTCTTGATGTTGTAGCCTGCATGATGTTTGCTTGCATGCAGGCAAGTACCCAACATAAAGAACATTGTAACTGTGTGTGTTTAATACTCATTACAGCTGCAACAATGCCAAATATGTGTTAGGTTCTTTTTTTTTTTCAATACGGCATGTCTATTGGCGAAATAGGGATTCTTTAATTTTTTCCCACAAAGGGACGTGAAAATACAACCCTTGGCTACCTGTCAGTGTTCTGCATACGTGGCAGACTTGGCAGCCTTTCTTAGGCCTTTGGCTGCATAATAACCCAGTTCGATCACGATTGGATCATGAGGTGCTGATTGACTGACAGAGGAAACCCCCTCCATCCATCTAACTACCTAGATGCTGTGATCACTTTTGATCATGATATGTAAGGGGTTATGTTGCCAGGACATACGGCGCATACTTAGGTAAGTGTTTGCGCCGAAGTATGTGCTGCAAATAAGCTTCAAACATTGGTCGCATACAGCACTCATTGAGCACAGTGTAAAATCATCATCGTAGTTCAGATAACAATGATTTTCCGTCCAACACTGTATGTGTCGTAAAAGAATCAACGTGTCAATTCTTTTTAGTGCTTAGACTTTGAAGCATAGTAAGGTATGAAGAGCAGAATCTGCCGCGGGCCATTGCATTTTCAAAGAACACACTTGCAAGCTCATACTTTTAACGGCACTAACAAGTGCATTTATGGCACGCAAAATTTTGCCCTTACGTTGCGTGACGTTAAACATCTTATTTTCTCTCACAACAGGACATCTATTTAAGTCCCTTCATCAGGTTTGCTTAAAGTGATCACTTGTGTGGCCATTCATACCCTAAAACTTAAGGTCCTAGAATGTGCCACATTTATCATAGTGTTTTTGTAGTGTTGATAAATCTGTTGCAGGGTAGGAAAGTCTTACACCTTTTATAAGCTGGCTTACTGAATGCCACTAACTGCCTTCCTAACACAACAATTGACATCTTGACTTGGGAATAATATCAATCTGCAAATAATGCACATTGTGTATAAGACTTTAAACACTCAATCAAAATATAAGACATTGGGGCAGATTTATCAATACTTTCTAACTCCTAGACAGTGTAAAGTTAGACTAGACAGTCTTATAATGCGCCATATTTATCATAGTGTTAATAGATCTGGTGCAGGCTAGGACTGCCCAGTCTAACTTTACACCTTTTATAAGTTATTCACCTTTATACCACAAAATTTTGGCGCACGGCATTGCACACTAATGCACGCCCCCTTTATTAAGACCACACCCCTTTTTCAGGTCCCACCCCTATTGACGGACAAGGCACAAAAGTGTCTAGAAATTGCCTAAAATGCATAATTAATGTGGTGTTAATTAGATTCGCCATTGGTTTAAATGCCATGATAAATGTGCCTCGTTGTATCTGAAAGAATTATAACCCTCTGAGGTCGGTTTTCTCAAGTCCTTTAAAAGATTTTTAGTAGACAAGCAAACATTTGTATCACAAACTAATCCAACTCTGGTCAGCAATACATGCTGTGTCAGTATGGAAGGTCCTTTCCCAAAATAGCAAACCCAGTGACGTTTTTGGACATTTGTTTTAGTTGGAGACCTGTGAGAATGTGCCGCTGTTCTAAGATTTCAGAAAGTTCCCACTGGAATCTATTGCATCTCTAAGTATCCAAACATAAAAATCCTACACCGGCGCCTCACTTGACCTGACCTACAGGTTGCACAACTCTGATTCAGTCAGAGTGTGGGAGTGCCTGCAGAACTCTGACATTTCTAACATTTTTTTGTTAAATTTAGCCGTACCCCAGGAGAAAGAGATTTTACCCTCTGAGTATGAGCCACAAATGGCCCTCAGCTGTCGTATGTTTCACAAGTAGTGTTAACATGAATGTGCATATGGCTGTAAAGCTATCTGAGAAACCGCAAAATGTATCAAAATATGCTTTTTCTTGATTGACTCCATTCAGCTGGGCTGCCACATTTTATGACTTCTATTATGGGTACAAGACTCAGACCCAAGTGAACCAAACCACATAGTCCTATAGGAATCTAAACTTGGCTTTCTAGAATTATGGGCTAGCTAGTTCTCATGGCTGTAATATGGTTGCTGCAATGTGGGTGATTGAGAGGAGGTCTAATAATCACATTTTACAACTCAAAAGCAAAAGTGTACACAAGTTTCTTTCTTTGCTCTCTCTTATCTGATTGCTTTATGCTAACATCTGACCATGGTCAGTCACTCCCTGCTGAGTCTTATCTCTAGCACAGGAGCTTGTTTACCTAAGTTAATAAGTTGAAATCCTTAGAAGCCCTTCACATGGCACAGTGCAAATACCGGTCGGAAATCCCAGCTGGTATTTGCATTGTTTTTGGGCCACGCACACGGCCACAGGGGGACGGCTTTTCTCTGCGGTTTGCGGAGAAAAGCCCCCCCCCTTGCATTAACATGTTCATATTCCGCCTGAAAACTGGGCGGAAGAATGAACATGTTCAATGTTTGTCGGACCACCAGAGATCTGAAAAATTGTCCGGCGGAAAACCCGTCTGAAAACCTGGGTGAAAACCCGTGCCGTGGGGACAAGCCCTTAGAGCTCGGTAGCGCACTCGACGTCTGGACGCTGTCTTGGGGGCAGAGAACACATACCCATAACACCGTTGTGCACTGCCTCAGCGACTCTTTTGAGTATTCTTTTGAGTTTTGTTTTAAATCAGAGCAGAATATAGTTGGGACCTTCATTCCTTGAAAATCTGGAGGCCTGAGTGGGCACGAAGGGAGGTGAGATGTCAGTGTAGGTCCCCAACTGAACTGAGGTCACCGTGTCATGGTGGATGGGCTTCATGATTTAAAAAAAAAAAAAAAAGTGCGCTAAGAACATAACATTTTCATGTATCCAAAAAGTAGCAAAAGTGCATTTGAAAATAGTTCCTATATTCACTTTGACTCTCTCTTTGCGTTTGAGTGCTACTGATATTTTGTAATGTTTGCATTGCTTTTCATGCTAGCGTGCAGCAACATAATTTTCTTTAAAATTGTTTTGGATGTGCTGATGAAGTTTTATTTTTGGATTGCTTGTAACTCAGGCTGGTGTGTGAAGTGCCAGTCTCAGCAAGGGTCCAACTACATGGTAAGGATTTATAGTCATTTTTTGACAAGGTTTACGGGGTTTGAAACTGGTGAAAAAACAATTGTAAACCATCCCCAGGGCCTCCATCAGATATTTCAGGACCCCATACAGCTGAAGCATCTGGGTCCTCCCCTCCCTCGCCAACCCCATGGCTCAGCCCCTCCACCCCTGAAAAAGAAAAACATTTTCTGGGGTGAAGAAGAAAAAAATGCAACTGCGCCATTGTATTTGGATTTTGTTCTAGTTGGATTTTGCAACATACAGTTTGTATTGTGCGGGTCAGTACACATACAAGGGCCAGCAAAAACCATCCAGTAAGTTGAGGTAGGTAGATTAGGGGCCCCCAGTGAATCAGTAGGTAGATTAAGGGCCCCCGGTAGATAGGTAGGGGCCCCCATTAGGTAGATAGATACTTACCTTTCCACGCTCGCCCTGCGAGTCCAGCTGTTCTCAGCCTCAAGCCTGCCGCTTTAGAATTAGGGCCTAGGACAGGAAGCAGTGCAGGCGGCACGATGATGTCACTTCATTGCGCCGCCTGCACAGCAATGTACGACAGTGGCACGAAGCCCATAGCTCTTTCTGCCCCACCATTCATCTGAATTGTATGCACATTGCAACGCCTGCTTTACAGTGAAGCAAGGGGGCAGTATTTGCTGGCGGCCGCGGGCCCCCACTTGCTTCCCAGTGTGACCGGGCCCTGTACGGTAGTACCAGCTGTACTTCCTAAATGACAACCCTGACCATAGACCTCAATAGAAAATCGGAGCTCTAGTCTACACAGCTCAGATTTTCTTGAGATCGGAATCCAAACCCGAAAACTTAGAACATGTTGAATCATCCTCCATATTTCACTTGGAAAATGGCAAAAAATGAACTATTCAATATCAATGGGCTGTCCAAATTCCAAACCACTTAAAAAAACACAAAATCACGGACCAAAAAACCAAAACAGACTGTAAAATACTTCTGAACTAGAATTCAACCTGTATTTGAGCTTTGCCGTGTGGACCCAGCCTAAATCTGCCTTACTATCTTTTCTTCCTTATCGTTAGATAAAGGCTACAAAATAATTAAAGGGGTTGTCTCACTACATTGATTCATCTTACCTCAGTCCTGTTTTCTTGGTTCCACTTTGAATTCAGAGGCATGTTAAACTGGCTTCCACTAGGCTGCATAAGGCCAGGGTTCTGTAACTAAAGCAACATGCTGGAGCCTATCAGGATAGATTAAACAGGTCTGTAGCTATAGCAACCCGAGGAGCTGATGCAGTCCATACAAGAGGGGATATCTAGGGATAGGTAGGACACTGTTAATGGACATATATTGCAAAGTGACTTGTTTTTGCAAGATCTTTAACATAAAAAGCAATCCTTGTAGTGAGACAACCCCTTTAACACAAAATGAAGTTGTTGTGACCTAATTTGCTTGTAAATAGACGTGTCGCGTACTATTATGTGGTTTACAACACTCCCACCCAAGCATGTCGTCACTGTGTAGTCTTATGTGCTTGTCTTGCTCAGAGAATTTATACTGTGAGAATCAGATGTAAGGACTGAGTGGATATTATACTGCCGAGAAAACCTCAAGTGAATGTATTTTTATATAGCGCGTTGCATCACATGCAGCTGACAAAAACAATAATAACTCAGAATAAATCACCTTTTGTATTGAATCTGCTTCCAGCAAAGATTCTGCGGAGGGTAAACACTGGGCACAAGAAATCTGGTAAATATGACAGTGGCACGTGTGCAGCGCGCGTCGAGCATGTGAGTTGTGTGTTTGAGGTCATGCCTTCAGTGGCACATGTGTCCTGTGTGTGCTATCAGTGTCTGCCCTTGGTCTGTGGACAGGGAATCATTAGCCAGTATTATGGAAATGCTTGCTTTTCCTGCAGTACCACAGAGCATTGCAGCGGCCTCTTCACATGAATAGGGGCCCATTGTTTTCGAAAGAAGTCTGTAGCCCAATGGATGCCTATGTCAGGAGAATCATTCTAAAGCAGGAATACAATCCATTATATATCCATTATATGCCTGTGTCTATGTCACTGAGATATATGGTGGTGTTCTTCAACATTCTTATATAAAGCACCCCATCCTCAAATGAATTACACCATAGTGCCCACAAGGATATCACCATACATAAGTGCACTTATTAGAAGGTCAGGATTACTGTTCGGATAGACATAAATTAAACCAAAGTAGAGAAAATATTCAGGTTCGGAATATTTTTCTGTGGCCTAACTTCCAATCTGATATCCCATCCTTTGATACTTTTGGCTACTTTCCCACAGGCCAATATTATGGTAACCAGTAGTAATGACATCAGACTCAACGTCCAACATTACTTACCATGACATCGGGCCCATGGTGAAGTTGTAAGGTTTGCAGGTAGAGGACCAGGGAGGGGCCTAGCAGTTGATCCATGTGGTGTAGCAAGTATACATGGATGTCAGGCCTACTAGTGGTGGAAATTCAACCAAGGAGAGTTCCCAGCTTGGGTCTTGCAGGCTTTAATCACAGTCCCAAACTTAATAACACGTTACATTTCTCAGGTAGACAGTTTCACTTGGCCGTTCCTCTCTCTTGGACTCAGCAGCCTTTCTCTCTCACAGGTATGCTCTAAAACTCTTTGTTCCTCAGTAGCCTCTCATTCCTTCTGGAAGGGTGCCAGCCCCAGAGCCACATTTCCCCACAAGAGCTAATAACACGCTTGACTTTGCAGTTATTACACATACAGTTAAATCCCCTGGCGCTTACTTTCTCTGTTTTCCAGCTGTTGCTCCCTGAGGACAGTATGGACTAGGCTCTAGTGTGGAAAGCCTGGCAATGCTTCAAAGGTCAGCTAAATCTTTTGACATCTCTCTCTCTCACTTTGTCCCGCAAACAGTTTTCCGTTCTGTCCTTCACGACTCACGCCCCTGGCACCTCTTTCCCGTCTCTAAACAGTTCCTGTTTTTTCATTCACGACTCATGTAGGCGCGTCCAACACAAGGCTTGTCACACGGCTAAGTTAAAAATGCCGTTGACAATCAGACGGTATTTTAAATATTTTACCGCTTTTTTTCCCGGGTTGCGAAAAAAAAAACCGGGTTTGGTTTTTTGGGTTTTCGGTTTTTCTAGTACATAGAAGTACATGTTTTACATTTCAGTGGAGGACATCAGTTTAGAAATCAGACAATAGAAAATCCGTGTTGGGGGGGGACTCAGTTTGGTTTTTTTTTGGGTCTATTTCAGGGGGTTCGTCATTTTCGGGGGAATTCTAAAACTGAATCCCCCGAAAAAAACCCAAAAACCATGCTGTGAAAAACCCCATGGTAAGGGGAAAAAGTATGGGGATTCTGAATCATTATTTGCAAAGTAAAGCTATGTTTACACAGCACAGGATTCTCATTGGATTTTCGGTGGTTAAAGTATTTAGAACCTGAAAACTGACTAAACCTCTGCTGTTTGCCCCTAATAAAAAATTGGTTTTCTACACACACAAATTTTTTTATGTCATAAGGTTGAAACAGAAATATAGAGAGACAGTAAGGGGTCCCAGAAAGGAAAGAAAGGGGGATGTCCTTTGGTTACATCACACAGATGCCCGCCTCATTGTAAAATGCCTGTGGAACCGGGATGGTATCCCATAGTGGGGCAACCAATGTCGGGTCGAACATTTAAAGCATTTACATCAGCTGGTCTGCGTGTAGGGGCCCAGCAAAGAAAAACTGACCACACCTCCTCCTCCTTGTAGTAAACACAAAAATCTAAGGTTTTCAGTCCACATTTTTGATCAAAACTGTGAGGACCCACGAAGAGCCAGGTAGCTTCAGTTCAGATGGGCACCTACTCTAGTTCTCACTTCTTTGGTGCCTCCATACTTTTCGTGGTGTGAGGTTCCATGCTGTACTCTCTTCTGATTAAAATCTCCCGGAATGGATAAGCTGTAAGAATTCTCTCATGCATGCAATCAAAAAAGACAAAATGGTCAGCACCTTCTACATTTGTGAAATAATTGTGGGATGTGCATGCTCGCATGGCTGCAACGCAATGCAATGTTGCAATAATTTATTTTATTGAAGGTTGGCCCAACATCCGGGGGCCTGTTTTTGTTTGCTTTTTCATTGCGGGGAAGTTTCGGAGGCAAGGAGAAGAAAATTGCCAGCAGCTCCGATGGAAATGCAAAGATCGCCTTTATTATTAAAAAGGTAAGTGGAGACAAAAACAACCCAAAAACATGGTGGCGGGCAGACGCTGACGCGTTTCAGGTTTCACGTAACCCTTAGTCGTAGCACAACAGCCATATGCGCAACCTACATATATATCCCACGTTATTATTTGTCAGGAGTGCCTCTTTGCTGTTTATTTTTGCAGTTTTGTGTGGTGCTACTGATTTTTTTTTTTTTTTTTGGGAATGGCATTGCAGCTGAGCAGCAATGTGGCTGAGCTTCAATACCAAAAGCACCCTAATGGCAAGAGTGGTGCTCCTTCTTGAGAAAAGCAGATATTTTTCTAGTAATAGTGTTAGTTGCAAAGTGCCATCTGTGCAAATCAGACTTCGTAGATTGTACAAAGTAAGTAAAAAGGGAAGATGATTATTCTCCAGGGTAAACAAGATAACCAAACATGTGACTTGTCTGTGATCAGTGCCTGGGTGTCGTGTAGCTGGGTTTCCCCTACTTGTTAGATAGTGACAGAACACAATTTTCTATACTGCCAGCATCATTTACTAACATTGCACTTTGCTCGTAAGCTACTGAACCACATTAATCAGTCAGTAATTAACTTTCTTTTCAGTATAGGTGAGGGTGGCTGTAAACTTATGCAAATGTAACTCCAGGGCCTTGCTTGTGAAGCAGCCCTAATGAGAACATATAGCAATCTTTTTCATCAAAACAGCCGTCCAATCAATTCATATGATATCACAGCAGAAGCAGGTGTCACCGGTAGTTCAAGTAGTCTTCTTCTCTTGGAGATGAAGGTACCTAAAGCTAGCCTCCTCTCCCCGTGCATGCATTAGACTATGGGAGGATAACCCATAAGACTGAATCTGTGTGTGGGCAGGCACTATTCTTTGGTGTACTCTTTCAGACGGGTAATTCTGTTGGCCCTGGCTGTTTTTTCCTGCTGATCCTATCCGTATAAGCAGCATCAAAGCCGTTCATTGTTCTCCAACCCTATAGAATTGCTATCCATGTGTGTCTGGGCTAAGAATGCATACTAAGGCCGTGTTCACACGGCTTATTCCCGCCGGATTTGTGCGCCGTATTGAGCGCACAAATCCGCCGTGAATAAGGGGGGGACGGGGGCGGGGGCCGTAAATAATGTGCATGTCACTTTCTCCCCCCGCGGCGGATTCGCCGAGCGGGGAGGAGCGACGGATTCCACTGTTCTCTATGAGAGCAGTGGGTTTACCGTAATTGGGTGCCGCGGATTGGCGCCGTACTGCAGCGCAAATCCGGCGCGCAGTACTGCGCCAATCCGTGGCAGAATAAGCCGTGTGAATGAGGCCTAAGAGGGGAACCAAGGGTCATAGCTGGCAAGATATTGGGTGCATCTGCCAACTTAAAGGGAATGTGTGATCAGAAAACGACCTATTGTTTATGTTTTTATGTTTTACATATTTTTGAGGATCTTTGTTGGTTTCCCTTCATTTTACATATAATTATTTATGTTTTTAAAAAAATCCTAAAAGCCTGCAGCTCTCACTTAGTTCACTAGGCCCAGTAATACGCTTGCACTTTCCATTCTGTGGAGATCGCTTTTTTGCAGTCTCCTCATTATCACCGCAGGCAGGATTACAATGACAGGTGACACCAATGTATGGATAACAGGTTTTCACCATTCAGATTAGGTGATGATCACAGATTTCCCTCTTCCTGCTTCCTGTACCCTGACTTCTAGGCCACAGAGCATGCCTAGAAAGCTCCCCCAGAGAAGTCAATGAGTCAGCTCCTGTTCACAGGCTCCTCTGTAAATGTAGTTGCTGTAAAGCATCTCTCTAAATGCTGCTAAAAGCAGCTCAGACAAGATGCCCGTCTAATCATATACAGAAATCGAAATGATAGAATCTACAATCAGAAAGTAAAAACAGCCAAGAAGCCAAGAACATGTATCAGACCCTAGTTTTATTAAGTAAAAATACATTCTCTTTAACTAGTCAAAGATGTATGAGCCTAGGGGTAAACTGACCACATAAGCATTAGGGCAGTACCCATAACAAATCCAGCACTCCTGGGTGAGCTAGATCACTATATTGAGCGCCATGCAAAAAAGTGCAGATGACAACTTCTCCTCAAATGCATTTTTTTAAACTAAAATCAAAGGAATCATAGCTGTATTGGCTTGCAAGGAGTCTATGACTTTCAAATGGATGTCTGGTGAACCAAAATCTTAAGTTCTCATATAGCCTGTGTTTTTCCTGTGCTGTATGTAGCCTTCCTTCTCTCAGCTGAGCAGCAGCATTTCCAGTTAGAACCTGTTTCCCTTTCTCCTGTAAAACTGCATGCCCCAGGATCCTTAGCTATCCTTTGTCTATATTTCTTACACCCAACCTCAGTCTCAGTGCAATCCCATCGTTTTCTCCCTCATGTTGAAAGCCTTGAGAAGCAGTACCAAAAGGCTGTGGCTTCAATGACTGCTCTGAAACCAGCCCCCAAAACAAAAAACCCAAAGCACTTGGTTATCTGATCTACTGGGCTGGACACAGAGCTGTGTTCTATGTGTGGCAACACAGAACTACTGAGGGTCCATGCCATCAATCATCTAATGTAAAGCTGCGGAAATCCTAAAAACTTATTTAGAAATATTATTTGTTTTAAGGCTTTGCTTTAAGGCCTGGTGGGCCGACATTTTCTTCCATGTGCCACAGAAGAAGACAATTTTCTATTGTAAGGCCCCAACTGGTAAGGTGGTGAATGGGGTATACATAGCCCCCAGAGTTCTCGCCCAGATATGGCGAGAATAACGCACGTCACCGAGAAACCTGGCCTCGGTGAGGTAGAAGCCATCGTTTGTGTTGTGTCAGCTGCGGTAGGTGGTTGGCACACGTTTAGCACCGTAGTTTAGCTGTGGAAACACAGCTTAGTCTGGGACGGCTTTTACTGGGAGCAGTCAAAGAGTTGGGTGGGTGACTGCTCCACGTGTTGCAGTACCAGGATTTGGGTTGGTCTATATAAGCCAGCTAGTTAGCTGACTGGGTGTGTCTTCAATTACAGGGCAGGAAGTGTGGGCCTGAGATGCTAAACCACAGCTTCAAGACTGTAGTAAGTTAGCGCTCGGACGAGCAGGAATTTATTTTATGTATTGTTGTTTTTACATACGTTTTGGTTTGTAATCTGCAAATAAATGCCGGACCAGTACCATGCTTCTACGTAAAGGCTGTCTGTGTCTCGGTACAGGGGACTAAGAGAAGGAAAATCACTGTACATGGCCGACGTGTTTCGGGCTATCTTGCCCTTGATCACAGCTTAGGTAGGTTGTGATCAAGGGCAAGAAAGCCCAAAACGCGCCGGCCACGTACAGTGGCTTTTCCTTCGCTTAGTCCCCTGTACCTAAGATGATGTGATTCAATAAAGAATTTCCTCCAAAAAGCCCGTATTCTGGATCCGGTTTCTATGTTGAAACTGCCGTTCATGTAAGCTTGTAGGTTGACGGCTTGTGGATCCGCGCAGCTGGAAGAATCGGAGTTATCAAGGGAGGAGGCAGCAAGTCATAGACTGTTATGCAGCAAGATGAGCCTCGGACTATATATATATTAGTCTAACGTTTTTTGTCTGTGTCTTGATTGCTCTGGGACTGTGCTATACCACCGAGCTGACCCCCTTACATTATATAGACAAATAATGATTTGACTTAATGGTTTGTAGTTTATAATTTTCTGGGTGCACTGCTTTAAATAAAACCAGACATTGAAACATATTCTTTTTTCTTATCCATTTCCAATTTTTTAATTGCAGATTTTTTACAATTATTTTCTCTGCACATGAGTATGGGGAAAGCTAATAGAATTCAGCCACATGGACAGTGGGAGCCTGTAGATAGGAGCTAAGTCATTGATTTCTATGAGAGATGTTGTGGTCATGCTCTGTGACCTGTGTAGAGGTCACTGCAGAGAGTGTATGTAGGTGAAATCCGTATGTATGAAAACTGTCTAGCAATCAGACTGTTTTGTTGCCCATAGCAACCACTGCTCAGCTTTCATTTCATGTAGTGCTCTTGAAAAATAAAAGCTGAACTCTGGTTGCTATGGGCAACAAAGACAGTCCTACTGCTAGACAGTTTTCGTACATAAGGCCTCTATTGTCAATGGTGGATCTTTTTCCTGTACTTTTATTATATATATAATGAGATGACTACTGAAAGATGATTAGGAAGTGTCAGCCTCTTATTAGGCTTAGCAACCATAGTGGAAACCACAGGATTGTATTACATATACATAGTGGCACAGAAAATTAAAAGTAAATCTCCAAACAATCTTAAAGAATATGTTTAACAAAGAAACCTTGAGGGGCACCCCAGAAAGGCCATTTTTCGATACCCCTTCCCCTTTTCCAATTCTCAACCCAATCAAAAAGTCTCCATTTCCCCCATATATGACTTAGCCCACCCCACCTTAACCTCCCCTTTTCCTTCCTGAAACCCACAAAAAAACCAATTCTCCAAGGGAAAAATTTACAAAATTTTAAAAAATAATTTACCCTACCCAAAAGTCCCCAAAGTCCCTGAGCCCCCCAAGTACAAAAAGTTTTTTAAATGACAAACCCCAAAAGTTTAAAATAAAAAAGGTTGCATTTTCACCCCTTTTTTTTTTTCAAAAAACCCCCCTTTTTGGGAAACCCCTCCCCCCTGTAGGTTCCAGAGCCCAATGACCGACTTTTTTACCCCAGCCCTGGGCCCCAAATTAGAAACCCCAAAACCAAGGCCTGGGAAAAAGGGACTTCCCACAGGGCTGTAGCATAGCCATCAACCCCTTTCCTTTTCTTACCTTCCCCACCCCCCAAGGTGGATTTAAAAAAAGGGAAATTTGTTTGGGGATGTTGTTTTCTTGCCCTATATGTTTTAAAAGGGCGGAACAAAAGGGGTAAAAAGCAAGACAAACCCTTATGACTACAGAATGATGTTCGGGCCTTTAAATGAGACTAATCTAACAAACTTATTTTTGGGCCTAAAATTACAGCGGAAATTTAAATGGGACATAAAAACCTTGAGGATACTTATTGTTATTTTCCCACTACTGAAACTAAATTTCGGGGGGTTGGGCCCCCCCTAAAATTGGCACTTAGGTTGACGTTTTTTTTTTTCTGATGCCAAGGTCAAAAGTTTTTTTTGGGCTCTAACCCCCCCGCTTCGTGTGGGGGAAGCCCCCCCGATTGGAACCTCATGCCGGAGTTCCCTTTCTGGCTGGGTGGGGGAGCCCCGTGATCCCCCTTCCCTGTTTTGGTTTAGTTGGGATAAATTTTTTGTATCCTCTTGAGGTCCCTTTTCGGCCCCGGCGGGAAACTTTCTTTTTTGGTTTTGTAAAAACCCCATTATTTTTAAATAGGGGTTCTGTGATAGACCATATCCCATGGGAAACGGGTTTTTTTTGGGGCCATTTTTTTTTGGGCTTTTTTTTGTGCTTTTTTGGTTTTTAGTTAAAAGTATTAGGGTTTTTAAAAAAAAACAAAAAAAAAAAACCCTTTTGGTTTGTTTACCCACCCCTTTAAGGTTTGATATTTATAAAAACTTTCTGATATGCCCTTCCCAAGGTTTGGGGAAAAAGGGAAGTAAAAAAAAAGACTGCCATCTTTAAAACTTATCTGCGTTTAATTTTGGCCAAAACCCAAAAGCAAGGGAAAAATTTCAGCTGCAATTTAAAATGGGGACAGACTACACAGAAATCTGTAATTTTAAAATTATTGATGTTTACCCATCTTTATAGCTTACAATATTTAAAAAAAATCAATGCTAAAAAACATTGGTCATTCTAATAGGATAATAATATTCTTACACATCTACCCAAGTGCACCCACATCGACAGGGCCTGGACGATGGGTAGGCAGAGTTAGGGCCGCCTCCCTAGGGCAAACCCCCTCAAACCTTTCCCGGAAAAGGAGAAAAAGGACAAATTGGGAAGGGCTCATGTTGGTGACCCTCCATACACCAAGGGCAGGCGTGGCCGGGAGGCTACAGGGGGCCCCCCATCGTTTTTCCCGTTGGGGCCCCTAAACCCAAAAAAACAAGGGTCCCAGAAGTTTAACTACCTTTGATGGGTTTATTTCCAAAATATAGACAGATTTAAACAGGAGAGCGGCCCGTCCCCCCTTTTCCCTCTTTTGACACTCCCTTACCCCTTGAATTTGTGAGGGTGCCGACCATTGTTTCATTGGGACCAGATTCCTACTGAAGGGCCCCCCGGTCCCGCCATCCCCACTCCCCCCTTAAAACCCCGCCAAAAGTCCCCGAATGAAAAAATAGAGATTAAAATTTTCGACCCCTGCTGGGGCATGTTTCCCAAATTAAGGGGAGAAAAAAAAGTTTTACAATGAAGGACCCCCAAAAGGTTTTAAAAATTTTCCCTTAAGGGACAAAAACAGGCAAGTGTTAAAAAAAACCCAAAAAATTTTAAAAAACAAAAGGTGCAAAATTCAAAATAAAAGGGAGGTATTTTTTGATTCTCCATTTTAAAAAAAAAACAAGGGAAACCCAAAAGAAAAATTTAAAAAAATTTGTAACACTATAGCTGTAAAAGGGGGGAAATCCACCAAAAAACAAAGTGGTTTTAGAAAGGGTTTTTAGAAAATCTGAACTTGGGCTTTCACAGCTTGGAAACTTCCCGGGCGGGCAAATTTCCCCAAAATTTTTCCCAAAAAACTAAAAAAAATTGAAAATTATATTTTCCTTGGGGTTTTTGGGGTGGAAAATGTAAAACCCCCAAAATTTTGCCAAAGCAACCCGGCGGGCCCACCAGTCTTATTTTACCCGTAACACTTTAAACCTTGTTAACGGTTTTAGGTTTTCCCCCAAAAAAAACCCCATCAAACCCATTTCCTAGGGGGTTTGTGGGGTGGGGGTTTTGGGTGGGGGTTTTTGGGGGGGAAAAAAAAAGTTAAGAGAAATCCATATAACAAAAAAAGCAAAATTTTTTAAACCCCCAAAACCCCACAAATTCAATTTAAATGGGCCCCTTTAGAGCTTAACCAAAAAAGCCCCCAAAACCCCCAAATTTTTAATTACCCCCGGGAGAAAATGCCTTCCCCCTTTTTAAAGGAACCAGCGCACGTAAGGTAAAAACAATGGCATCCGGGGTTTTCTCCCACTAAAACCCTCAACTTAAAACCTTGTTTTGTCCGAATTTTCCAAATTAATTATCAGAATGGGAAATACCCTTATGGGGGCCCCTTAAAATTCCCCCCAAATTGAAAGCCCCCTTTGGAAAAATCAAGTTGGTTCCAAAAAGCAAAAATTCTTTATTTGGGTAAAACAACAAGTTTTATACAATTTTTTAAACCCCGGGAGGGCGGCCCAAAATTAACATCATCATCATTCCCCCAACAACTTTTGGGTTTAAATTCCCCAAACAATTGGGTTTGTTTTTAAATCAAAAATAACCCCTTTCAATAAAAACCAAAAAAATTTGGTTTTATCTTC
Source organism: Phyllomedusa bahiana (assembly GCA_025379985.1). NCBI lineage: Eukaryota > Metazoa > Chordata > Amphibia > Anura > Hylidae > Phyllomedusa > Phyllomedusa bahiana. The sequence continues at coordinate 20,575 of JAODAL010059517.1, forward strand.
TTCCCCAAAATTTTCTAAAGCAAGGGTTAAATTAAAAAACTAAAAAAATTATACCCCACATTTTTATTTTTTTTGCTCTACTTGGGGGGGGAAAATTAAATTTGGCACATGTCAAACAAGTCAATCGACAAATCTTTTGTTTTTTTAAATTATTAAAAAAAGGAAAAAAACAGCTTATTCTAACTTAAAAAAAAAACAGGTTTTCTTATTGTCGGAGGGGGCTAATTAAAACTGAGGACACTTGACAGTCCCCCCGAAAAATTTCTGGATAAAAAAGGAAAAAGTTAAATTTTAAAAACAATTTTCTGTTCCCCTAAAAAAGAAAAAAACAAATGGGTTTTTATAGTGTTAAGAGACTGGGGGGGGACAAAAACCAACCCCAAAGAAAAACCAGGTCGGCCAAATAACTTTTTGATAAACCAGAGGCAAAAGAAACCCATTTTTCGTCTGTTGGAAATTTAGAACACTTTAATTTAAACTGAAAAAACAATTTTAAATCATTTTTTAAACCCCTTAAATTTTTTTTCTGGAAACCCGTGAGCCCTATATGGGTTTCACTGACACCGGGAAAAAAAAAGACCCCCATCTTTAGATTCTTACCCCTGCAACACACCTCCACACGGGTCTGTGCCCGAAAATCACAAGACCGGGGCAACATCTCCCGGCCCCCGGGACCCCCGCACCCTAGCCACCCACCAAAAACCCCCCCAGTGGCCTTTGGGGCCATTGGGGGTGAAAAAAGAAAATTTTGCCACCGCCTTTAAAACCCAAAGGGCAAAAAAGGAAAGGGTCAGTGATTAGTACCTGTCAAGGCAAACACTGCCCTTGGATTTTTATGGGTGTCTCCTGTTCGTTTGT
>JAODAL010059518.1:0-21431 GCA_025379985.1 Phyllomedusa bahiana
TTCCAAAAGGCAGTACCAGCACTTCATAAATATGTAAACAGAAGGTGGGCCAGTCCTTGAGCTTATGGGTTTGTTCCAAGGTGCACAGCAGCGTGGACGTCTGGAGCTGTAACTATGGTCAGGGCCAGTACATGTCCTTTACGGCCCACTGGGTAAATGTGCTTCCGGCCCAGGCACACCAAAAACTTGGACAGGAGACGCCGCTTTCTCCTCCACGTTGTCAAACTGCAGCTCCTGCGCCAATGTCCGCCTCCTCCTCCTCCACCACCACCACCATCTCAGCCTCCACAAGTACTGCTCCATCATACCACATGTGTAGGGCACAGCGGTGTCACGCAGTTCTACACCTGGCTTGCCTCGGCGAACGAAGTCACACAGGGGAGGAACTGCTCCGCGTCATGCAGCAAGAAATCGATGTGTGGCTTTCTCCGCGCCAACTGCAAACCGGAACCATGGTGACGGACATGGGAGGAACATGGTGTCCGCGCTGCACCGAGGAGGGATGGTCCATGCGCCCTGCATGGCGCACGTGTTCAATCTGGTTGTGAAAAGGTTCCTGAAGTCTTCCACCGATCTTCAGAAGATTCTGAAAATGGCCAGGAAACTGTGCATGCACTTCATCCATTCGTACAAAGCCAGGAACACCCTCCTCGAGTTGCAGTGGCAGAACGGCCTCCCCCAACACACTCTGATATGCGATGTTTCCACCCGTTGGAATTCCAGCCTGCACATGTTGGACCGACTGTATGAACAGAGAAAGCCATTAACGATTTTTTGATGATCCAGGCAGGCAGGAGTACTCCTCTGTGTAACTTTGATGTCAGCCAGTGGCAGCTCATGCGTGACACCTGCCGTTTGTTGAGGCTATTCGAGGAGGCCACATTATTTGTCAGTTGCCAGGACTACGGGATGAATAACAGATGCTGAAAAATCTGTCTGGGCAGGGGACTGGCGACGTGGCGACTACATCTCGCGGCCAAATGACTCCGGTGGGGACTGAAATGGAAGAGGAAGAGAGGAGGACATTGGAGCAGAAGCATTGTCTGGTGAAATGAGTGGATTTTCTACCCAGGTGACAAGAGAGGAGGAGCAGGAGCAGCTGGAGGAGGTAGATGGGATGAGGAAGACGAGGCAGATGACCCGCAAGCACCGTGGCAGTATACAGTGGAATGGAGGCAGGGGAGCCCCTCGGAGTCACTTGTGCAGATGGCCCGCAGCATGCTGATTTGCCTGGCTAGTGACAGCCGAATAGTCAGCATCCGGCAGAGGGATGACTTCTGGCTCTCCACCCTAATGGACCCTCACTACCGGTCCAAAATGGGAGCCTTTTTCCCAGCTATTGAGAGGGAGGACAAACTCAAATACTATAGGGAAATCCTCCGTAGTCAGTTGGCCGCTGCCTATGTGCGGCATCGTCCCTCCTCTAACAGGTCTGACCGGGGGGTTCTTCAGCGCTCACGTACTACTGCCGCGGCTGCTGGGGGAAGATGGGGGGGTCGGAGCAGTACCAGCTCCATCAGCAGCAACCTAAGTCTGGAGTCACTGATGAGCAGCTTCCTTCACCCGCCTAGTGAGGAGGGCAGTCGCCAGCAGCAGCAGCAGGACCTGGAGCAGACCCTGAACCAACAGGTGGTGGCCTACTTGGAAAGCACTCTGCCACCCCAGATAGAAGATCCGCTTTGGGCAAAATGGGAGCCAAAAATGGGGTGTGGGGCCGCAATTGCCGAGTTTGCCCGTGGGGAAGGGGTTCCCTCCCCCAGTGGGGTGGCCTCAGAGCGGGGGTTTAGTGCGGCGGGGGGCCCTCGTTACCCCAAGGAGAAACCGCTTGTCCAAGGGAAAAGTGGAAAAGCCCGACCTTTTTCAAGATGAACAGGCCCTGGATAGGCCAAAGGGTTTTTCCCACACCAAAGCCTTAGGCATCAACAAAATTTAAACCAGGACGCCTCACCCAAACTGTGGGGAAAAAAGTCTGGGGTTTAAAAAATAAACCTTTCCTCAGCCCCAAAACTGATGCCGCCACCCGCTTGATGCCACCATCTGCTGACAGTTTTTCCATCGCCACCCAAACCAAACATTAACCCCGGGGGATATTGCCAACCCCCCTCCAAATGTCTTTTGCCACTGGCTGACCCCAAAGCTGCCGCTGTGGCTGCTGCCCTGACCCCCACACTGTTCATTGGGTTCCCCTCTCTACCCCCATGCTGTTGCTCTTTCCGGGCCGTCACCTCCACCCCCTCTGGGCTTGTGCCAAATCTGTGGCCCCACTCCATTTTTTGCCACCTCCGAATGTGATTTTGCCACTTTCGACCTCAGCTGCTGCGTTGGGTGCTGGGTGTGACCTAAAACAAATGTGTCCCTTGTGCCATTCTGTGGGGCCCCCTTCCTGTTTTTGCCAAAATCCAAATGTCATTGTGCCACTGTCTGACCTCAAGCTGCTGCTGTGGCGGGTGCCGTGACCTACACACTCTGTCATTGTGCCACTCTGTGGCCTATTCCTGTTTTTGCCACCTCCAAATGTCATTGTCCACTGTCTGACCTCATGCTGGTGGTGGCTGCTGCCGTGACCTACACACTCTGTCATTGTGCCACTGTCTGACCTCATGCTGCTGCTATGGCTCCTGCCGTGACCTACACACTGTGTCATTTTGCCAATCTGTGGCCTATTCCTGTTTTTGCCACCTCCAGAATGTCATTGTGCCACTGTCTGACCTCATGCTGCTGCTGTGGCTGCTGCCGTGACCTACACACTGTGTCATTGTCCCACTCTGTGGCCTAATCCTGTTTTTTCCACCTCCAGAATGTCATTGTGCCACTGTCTGACCTCATGCTGCTGCTGTGGCTGCTGCCGTGACCTCCACACTGTGTCATTGTGCCACTGTCTGACCTCATGCTGCTGCTGTGGCTGCTGCCGTGACCTACACACTGTGTCATTGTCCAAATCTCTGGCCTACTCCTGTTTTTGCCACCTCCAGAATGTCATTGTGCCACTGTCTGACCTCATGCTGCTGCTGTGACCTCCACACTGTGTCATTGTGCCACTTTCTGACCTCACGCTGCTTCTGTGACTACTGCTGTGACCTCCACACTGTGTCATTGTGCCACTCTGTGGCCTTCTCCTGTTTTTGCCCAATCCAGAATGTCTTTGTGCCACTGCCTGACCTCATGCTGCTGCTGTGGCTGCTGCCGTGACCTCCACACTGTGTCATTGTCCCTATGTGTGGCCTACTCCTGTTTTTGCCACCTCCAGAATGTCATTGTGCCACTGTCTGACCTCATGCTGCTGCTGTGGCTGCTGCCGTGACCTACACACTGTGTCATTGTGCCACTGTCTGACCTCATGCTTCTGCTGTGGCTGCTGCCGTGACCTACACACTGTGTCATTATCCCACTCTCTGGCCTACTCCTGTTTTTGCCACCTCCAGAATGTCATTGTGCCACTGTCTGACCTCTTTGCTGCTGCTGTGGCTGCTGCCGTGACCTACACACTGTGTCATTGTGCCACTGTCTGACCTCATGCTGCTGCTGTGGCGCTGCCGTGACCTACACACTGTGTCATTGTCCAAATCTCGGGCCTACTCCCATGTTTTTGCCACCTCCAGAATGTCATTGTGCCACTGTCGACCTCATGCTGCTGCTGCCGTGACCTCCACACTGTGTCCATTGTGCACTCTGTGGCCTTTCCTTTTTTTGCCACCTCCAGAATGTCATTTTGCCACTTTTCGGGACCTCATGCTGCTGCGTGGCTGCTGCCGTGACCTCCACACACTGTGTCATTGTCCCACTCTGGGGCCTACTCTGTTTTTGCCACCTCCAAGAATGTAAATTGTGCCACTGTTGCCCTCATGCTGCTGCTGTGGCTGCTGCCGTAACCACACACTTTGTCATTGTGCCACTCTGGGGCCCTTTACTCCTGTTTTTGCCACCTCCAGAATGTCATTGTGCCACTCTCTGACCTCATGCTGCTGTGGCTGCCGCTGTCCCCTCCACTCTCTGTCACTGTGTTGCCCCCCTGAGCCTCAGTTTGTTTTTTTCCAGCTGTCTCTGCTATGACTTTATCAAGCTACATTCCCCCCTTTATTTTTTGGTCAGTTTGCCCTCTTAAGTGCCCCGGGAATTTTATAGTGAAGCATTTCTAAGAGCGGCGGCAAGTCATGTAACCGAAACATTGTATGAAGACCAACCAAGCTCACTCTGCAAATAAGCATGGCACAACGTTCTACAGCACCCTGCAGGCCCCTGTGCAGCCTGGAAATAGCTGTTTTTTAATGTGATTCGCCCCGAAGTAATTCGGAACGAAGTTATTTTTTGCCGAGAAATTCGGCGAAGTGAACGAACCGAATTTCGAGAAATTCACCTATCTCTAACTATGATCTTCATAGTAAGACAACCCCTTTAAGATAAAAAGAAAAATCCACAAGTTTGGTTCCTGCAGGGATTTTAAACTAGGACCTCTATGCTGAAAGACACAGCTCTTTACATAAACAGAAATTTGTTTGACAACAGGAAGCACACTGTGGGAAGAGGCATGGTAATGTCAAGCCTGCTGGGTCACATGATATGCAGTTCAAACAAATTATACACGTCCCCATGAAATGCCTCTGTGGTAGATCTACACTAAAATCTTGGTTCCACGATGAAGAGATTATTTTTCTTAAAATCTGATCAATAATAAACATCGCGGATTCCAATCGCACCATTTTTTGGTGCTTCCCGTAATTTTGGCGGCCAGCCAATCAGCGCAGAGCACGGGGGGAAAGGGGATGAAGAACGTCACCAGTGGAATGTGTAGGGATCTCATTGGCTGCTGAAATCACATGACCTCATTTTAGCTATGTCACTGCACTTCCTTATCGGTGCCATTCGCTTATATACAGCCAACAGAACGGTTAGCTGTCTCTCTGCTCAGCTTTTTAAAAAGCTAGTAGAGATTGTTTGCCAATTTTTTTTACAACTGAAAAGGATCCTTGATAGATTAGTTAGCTTAGGGTACAGCAAGACTACAGAATTCTAGTTAGTATTAGTTAGAGATTTGGAACAGCTCCAGTGCTCTGAACAGAACAGTAGCGAGGGGGTGAGTGGGGGGGTGTCGCCTGGTCCAGGTGGGGGGTAGATCCTGCATCTTTCTCCTCTCAAGTCACGGTGAAATAGCACCCAAATTTATTTCTGCGTTGCCAGCTGCCAGCACAGAGTTTAGGGTGTCCCTTTCTTGTGAGGTGCACGTCAGCATTTATATTACTCATATTTCTCGTCTCAAGCCATGGTGAAACAGCACCCAATTTTATTTCTACGTTGCTAGCAGCCACCACAGTCTGAAATATGGGTGTCCCTTTTTATTCTGAGGGTCCATAAGGGCATCTGTGCGACTTTTGGGGTCATGCTGCTGTAAAAGAAACCAATAGTAAAGGTCTTATTAAAAAAAAAAAATTATTTCACATGCTTCAAGGCCATCAAAATGAACAGTGGTTACTGGGTGTCCACCCTTCTTGATCCATGTTCCAAATCAAAAGTCAGCAATTTCCAACCCACTTAATTTGACAATAGAATGCTGGACTTTGAGACAGGCCTCGTTGACTAACTGGAGACATCTGTTGCGTCTTCTTCACGTTCTAATGTCATGGTGGAACAATGTCAGCAACGTGCCAGCAGTAGAATGGCAAGCAGTCGTAGCAGCAGCAGCATTGGAATTTTTATTCTGAGTGTCTGTAAGGGCATTTTTGCTGGTTTTGGGGTCAGGCTACTTTAACCCCTTCCCAACATTGGACGTATGCATACGTCCTGGCGATCATGCGGGCTTACAAGCGGGACAAGCGGTATATTACCACCAGCCTTATTCCACATCACCCACGGCTGGAGTGAGCTCTGGGGACGGGTGACTAATGCTTCATTATCGCGACCTGTAATGAGGAGTGAGCTCCTTCTGCCTGCCCCTGGTCCCTTACCTGACTCCCCGTATGCTTTCTGAAAGCATCCGGGTTTTCTGCTGACGTCACAGGCATGGTGACTGACAGTTACCATGGCGACCAGTACACAGCAGCAATGCTATGTACTGGTCTTCTATTTAAACAGCAATCTGAAGATTGTGGTACAAATCCCCCATTTGGAAAAGTGTAAAAATGTGAAACAGTAAAAAAAAAAAGTTAAACCAGTAAGATACAAACACAAAAAATAAAATAAAAAATACATACACCACCATTTTCCCCTATACAAATGGCAATAGCCCCCAAAAAGATCAAAAATAAATAAAGCACCAATATTTGGTATCGCTACGTGCGTAATGACCCACCCTATAAATCTGTCACGTTAATTAACCCGTACGGTGAACACTATAAAAAAATAAATAATCAGTCACAGAATTGCGATTTTTGTTCATCCTGTAGCACATAAAATTGAATAAAAAGCGATAAAAAACTCATATAAATGCCAAAGTTCTACCAATTAAAACATCCGTTCATCCTGCAAAAAAAAGTCCTGACACAGCTCTGTATACAGAAAAATAAAAAAGTTATGGCTCTCAGAAGATCGTGATGCATAAATATTGTTTTACACAATAAAACACTTTTTTAAATGCTTAAAAATAAAAAAAACTATATAAATTGGGTATCACCGTAATCGTATCGACACAGAGAGTAAAGCTAACTGGTCATGGATACTGCACGGTAAGTGCTGTTAAAAATAAAAATAAAAAACACTAATATGATTGTAGTATTTTCTTCCAAAAAACAGATTTAAAACTGATCAAAAAGTCTTGTCCCTCCAAAAATGATACCAATAAAAATGGCAACTCATCCCGCAAAAAATAAGCTCCTACTCATCTCCGTACACAGAAAAATAAAAAAGTTATGGCTCTCAGACTATGGCGATGCAAAAACGTGTTTTCCTTTTTTGAATAAATGTTTTTTATTGTATATAAGCAGTAAAACATAAAAAAATACAAATTTGGTATCACTGTAATTGTATTGACCTGCTGAGTAAAACTAGCATGTCATTTATACCATACGGTGACCGCTGTTAAAAAATAAAAATAAAAAACACTACCAGGAATACTGTATTTTGTTTAAAATGCCTCACAAAAACCTTAATAAAAAGTAAAAAAATGATCAAAGCGTCATATGCCCCATGAGGGTATCAATTAAAACATCAACTCATCCTGCAAAAAACAAGCCCATAATCAGCTTCGTATACAGAAAAATGAAAAAATTATGGCTATCAGAATAGGACAATATAAAAGGCAATTTTTTATAGACCTACTGTATTTCTATTGTGTAAAAGTAATAAAACATAAAAAGCTATTTAAAACTTCTATCATTGCAATCGTACCGACCTGCAAAGTAAAGTTATCCACTCACTTACACTGCATGGCGAACACTGTAAAATTGAAGCCCAAAAAACTATGGCAGAACTGCGATTCCCCCCCTTTTCATGGACCAGTGCTAAAAAAAAACTATGGAACAACTGTGTACCCAAAATGCACAATACACCCCTAGATAAGATCCCTGAGAGGTGCTGAATTCAAAATAGGGTGACTTCTGGAAGGTTTCACCTGTTCTGGTACTTTGGGGGCATTTCAAATGTGACATGACCCCACCAAAATCTGCGTTCCAAAAGCCAAATAACACTCCCTCCCTTATACATCCCCCCCCATGCGCCCAAACAGCGGTTTACATCCCCATGTAGGGTATTGCCAAACTTGGAAGAAATTTTGTAACAAAATTTGGGGTGCTTTTTTTCCAGGATTCCTTGTAAAAATTAAACATTTTCAGCTAAAATTACAGATTGTTGTAAAAAAATATTTTTTTCATTTTCACATCCTAAATCTAAAAAAATTGTGAAAAACCATTGGGGTCGATATACTCACTACACCCCTGGAGATATTACTGAATGGGTGTAGTTTCAAATATGGGGTCTTTTTAGGGGAGTTTATTAAGTATTAACACCTTAGGTTGTCCACAAACCTGAAATGGCGCTTAAATAAAATAGTAATGAAAATGAGACCCCAAAGTCTGTTAAGTGTTCCTCCTATTCTGGGGCTTGTGGTTGAGCCAAATAGCACACTAAGGTCACATATGGGATATCTCTGATCACAGCAGAATCTGGGGAATTAATATTAAGTTGCATTTCACTAATCACATCTACCGTGTTCTTGTGAATAATGGATAAAATTTGAAAATCTGCAAAAAAAGTGAAATTTTTAAATTTCACCACCACTTTGCTTTAATTCCTATGAAACACTTAATGGGTTAATAAACTTCCTAAATTCTGTTTTGAATACTTTAAGGGGTATAGTTTCTTAGATGAAGTCCTTTATGGGGGTACCTAACATACAGGACAATCAAAGTCACGTTAGAACTGGACTGGTCCTTAAAAAAATTAATTTTGCAAATCTTTTTGAAAATTTGAAAATTACTACTAAATTTCTAAGCCCCCTAATGTCGTAAAAAAAAAGACATTTAGACATAAAGTAGACATAGGTTAGATGTTAGTTATAAACTATTTTGAGTGAAATAACTAAATGTCTTACACGCAGAAATTTTTGAAGTTTGAAATTGGTAAATTTTTCCAATTTTTCACGACAATTTGATACTTGATATCAAGGACTTTTTGAACCAAAATTTCTTACTAACTTAAAGCACAATGTGTCACGAGAAAACAGTCTCTGAATCACATGGATAGGTTAAAGTGTCAAATAGTTATTCTCACATAAAGTGACACATGCCAGATTTCAAAAACGGGGTCTGTCAGAGAGGCCAAAACTGGCTCCGGCAGTAAGGGGTTAAAATGGATGCCAGGGGTGCCATTAAGGCAGTATTCCTGTCAGGGGCCCTAATCAAAAAGGGATCCGGTGATATGTTAAAAATAGGAAGTAGTAATAGGTGGGGGCCCCATTTGATTTTGCTGCATGTGGCCATGAAACGATTTATAGATGACTGACGGCAGCCCTGGCTCTCACCGCACCCACTCTAACTACGGCCCTGCCAGCTGAACCTCCACTTCCCCCGTTGGGATGTTCTTGCTGCCAACACATATATGACAAGTTGTTGGTCCCTGGTGCAAAAAGTGATAGGGGTCTCTTGCCAGTTCCCATGTGCCATTTCCAATACCGGTGTCTTGTTTTGTGTCAAAGGGGCCCCGTATCAGCTGCTACTGCTGTACCTGCTATGTCTACGCTGCCCTCATGTTTTCGGTTAGCCATTGAATGGAATGGATTATTTTAGCCTGTGAATTTTTTTCTGTGACTCTTGTAGCCTAAATTTCTTGACTAAGATGTACCACGTATGCAGTTTACTGTTGTGAATGTTAATTCCAGCTTCACCTCACTTGTTTGGGTGTAAAAATAAACCCGGTGCTTCTCTCCCATAGACTTTAATGGGAAACGGAGATTAATCGCAATCGAGGATTGAACATCAGGAGATGATTCAACAAAATCTGGAATTGACTCGAAGCAGATTATTGGCTGAATCACTCATCACTACTCTGTGGTAAAACCCCTTTAATCAATTAAAAGAACTGTCCTTTTTAAAATACCTTATTAGGCCTAATAATTGTAATAAGCAGGCAAAAAAAAACATAATATAGAGACTAGAAAACCTAAAAGACACCTTGACCATTGCCACTATTTTGTGTTTAAATGTCACTGACATTCAGCAATATGGAAATGGATGATGGTGTGTTGTGAGACAATATGCTATGTATTTTTGTGCATCAAAATTAAAGAGACTATATAATTCTCATGTAATAAAAGGCAGTTTATTTGGAGCGCAGTTAAAACTGCACCAAAACTGCACTGTGTGAAAGCACAGTCCCAGTGATTATGTCACTCACTTTGGGAGGAGATGGCATCAGCATGCACACTAGAGATATTGTTTTGCTGGGAAATTTTGGGTATTAACATTCATATGGATGGTAAACTGATGTACCACTTACCTGAACATTATTGAAAGTTAAAGAGGTATTCTCGTTTCATAATTTTGCAACCGTTTATACTGGTTGCTAAGCAGAGCTTCTTAAAGTGTGCACGTTCTCAGCTGTCGTTGGAAGTGAAAGTAAAGTGTAACTCCATAGTGTAGATCTACATTTCTCGCTTTCTCTAAATACTTTGTAATTAGAAAGGACATTTGATATTCAGGACTCTCGGAAAGATGGGTGATATTTTTTCTCTGTATCTCTCACACAGTGATATATCCTGCAGATTATTACAATTCTGACCTCTACAGATCTGCAGAACAAAACTATAAGCTTTATCTGTTTGTGTTTACATGGGACTGCACATGCTCTCTTTCTCTGCTACAGGACCTCTGATCACTGTCAGTGACAGCCCCCGCATGCATACGTCTCACCTACCACTGATTGCTGTCAGTGATCAACCCTGCACGCATACGTCTCACCTACCACTGCTTGCTATCAGTGACCAACCCCGCACGCATACGTCTCACCAAGTGATGAGCGATTGTGTCAACTATCGTTATAGTTGACACATATATTGGATCGATAGTCGATATCTGCAATTATCATGCCGATATCCGATAATAGATAATCGCTGATGACCATTAAAGTCTATGGGAGAGGAACAACAGCTTCATTCTTACACCCAAACAGGGGAGGAGAAGCTGGAATTAACATCCACAACAGTAAACTGGATACGTGCTACATCTTAGGCAAGACAATTAGGCAACAAGAGTCACAGAAAAAAAGTCACAGACTATTCACTATCCCTGTCCTGTACCACAGCATGACCCTTAAACCTGCATGACCCACAAATTAAAAAGTGCCAGAAGGCAGTATTATTTGAACCATCATTTTAGTTGAACTGGACATTGACTATCCCTGTCCTGTACCACAGCATGACCCTCAAACCTGCATGACCCACAGATTAAAAAGTGCCGGAAGAAAGTAGTCTTTGAACCACCATTTTAGTTGAACTGGACATTGACTATGCCTGTCCTGGACCGCAGCATGACCCTTAAACCTGTCTGACCCACAGATTAAAAAGTGCCGGAAAAAGGAGTTGTCACGTTCTTGTCATCTGGCTTTGGTCGTCGGCGACGGGCGCTGCGACCATAACTGCGGCTTTGCTTTGTCCTGTGTGAACACAGTCCTCGAATCCTGGCCAACGCCCGTGGCCAGGAACTTTCCAGCACTCTGTGGGTTAATCTATTCTTTTGGTGATGGACAAGTTCTTCTCCCTATCACCTCTGCTCTGTTTCCTCCCCTTCCCTATTTATAGTCACCACTTCCTTTCCTCTTTGCCTGCTATAGGTTATTCCCCTGTAGTTCGCCATCCGTTCTCCTGTTGTTTCTGTGCTCTCCTGACCTTTCATTTTGGACCCCGGTTATCCTCTTTGTCTCACGTCTCTGTACCTCGCTGCCCGTACTGTTGCCGACTTTGGACCGTCCGACTACGTTTATTGTTCTGTGTCTGTTTGTCCTGTCTGTGTTGCACCTTTTTCAGTACAGCCATCAGTCTTCCGGTTAAGGAGTCGGGTTCACCAAAAGGCAGGGACAGGGGCTGGGATCAGAGTCAGGGCCCACTTGTCTGTGTCTGTGTGTGTGTCCCTGACCGTTCCCTTACAGGAGTCTTTGAACCACCATCTTAGTTGAATTGGACATTGACTATCCCTGTCTTGGATCGCAGCATGACCGTTAAACCTGTCTGACCCACAGATTAAAAAGTGCCTGAAAAAGGAGTCTTTGAACCACCATTTTAGTTGAACTGGACATTGACTATGCCTGTCCTGGACCACAGCATGACCCTTAAATCTGCATGACCCACAGATTAAAGGAAGGAGCTCCTTCTCTCGTACCTCTACCTCCATGTCCTACACCCCTCTTTGCTTGCTTACCACCTACAGTTCGCTGCATGTTCAGAAATATAAAAAATTAAAAGGTATGGAAGAGTTTTTGTCAGTCTCTTATTGAAAGACGGCAAATCACAGCTGTTCTTAAATACCTCTAATTTCCAACAGCCAACTAGGATTAGAAACAGAATTGTTTCTATCAAATAGCTGTAGAATGCGGTCTGGTAGAAGAACCGTAACACAAAATCAACAGTGTTCTTCCTTCAGTCCCTGAGATTCACAACTCCCAATAGGACTAGCAGTTGATAGTGAAATGGAAGTAGCCTCAAAGGGGCTAGTATGTCCTTGTGGGGGTCCAAATTAGCTTAAAAAATAACAAAGGGTGGACCGAGAAAGAGATTACAACATGCCTTGATGGTGTAAAACACTTTCTGCCTTTGTTCACAAAATGGTAGCTTTTTTTTAATACTTTTGCAAATTAGTAAATAAGAAGCATCACATGTACCTGTCTGTGAGGGTCTATTGGTACATCCTCATCTACAGACCACTCTTCACAGCTCAGGAATGTCTGGATACAGGGTGTAACTAGAGCAGAAGAGACATCTTGGATTACACGACGATCTCTACAAACTACTACAGGCAGCCATTTTGTTAACACATAAGTGACAGCTTTTACATGCTTTATTACATAGGTATGTGCCTTAATATATATATATTTTTATATATATATATATATATATATATATATAAATAAATATATATATGTGTGTGTGAGGTATATACTAACTAATACATTAAAATGGAGACGCGAAGGATCACACATGTATATATATATAACCTTTGTTCCCATCCACAACAATAGTTTTCAACAAACTATCGTACAAATGCACGATTAGCACCAAACTGAGATGCACTGAGTGAAATAGAAGTATTAAAAAGTTATATGGATTACATATGGCGGTTTTGCCACCACTGACAACAGGTGTAATTTACTATAAAATATGTATAAAACAATATGCGTACAACTGAGCTCTATGTGACAAGCAGACGCACGGACTGCAATAAGAGTATTTCAATGTTATATGGATTAATATGGCGGCCTTTGAACCACTGACAACAGGCGTAATTTACTATAAAATATGTAGAACACAATATGCGTACAACTGAGCTCTTTGCGGCAAACAGACGCACGGACTTCAATAAAACTATTTAAAAGTTATAGGGATAAGTTATGCCATTTTTTGGGAGCACTGACAAGCAGTGATTGCAATAGAACTGAAAAACAGGGACAATTTCAGCTCCTATCAGAGGTTTGCTGGCCAAAAAAGTGGTGAAAAACAATGTCTTTTCAATTCAAGGTCACAGAACACACTGAGCTGCACAATATCTACCTTCCTTTCAAAAGCTTCTCCTCCTGCCGCAGCCCCCCCCCCCGCCGCATCCTCCCCCCCCCCCCCCCCGCAGCCCAGCGGCTGGACACACCAGAAGATATCTTGAATCAGAAGTAAATTGAGGATTTGTTACAACCTATAGAGGGCGCAGTGAGCTTTCCAGCTCCTTTCCCATAATGCCTTGTGATATGCAGATGCTGAGTAGTGGGCTAAAAGGCAAAACAAAACACTACACACCTTAACTGGTGCTCTCCATAAGGAGAGATGTTCCCCTCCTCATACCCACTCATTGCCTCCCACCAGTCAAGCCAATATCGCTCTGCTCTACACTGATGAGGGGCAAAACCCCGAAACGCGTATGTAGATGAGCAATATTGGCTTGACAAATATTCCTTTTTGCTTCTCAAAGATTCAGTGAATCAGAAGTAAATTGAGGATTTGTTACAACCTATAGAGGGCGCAGTGAGCTTTCCAGCTCCTTTCCCATAATGCCTTGTGATATGCAGATGCTGAGTAGTGGGCTAAAAGGCAAAACAAAACACTACACACCTTAACTGGTGCTCTCCATAAGGAGAGATGTTCCCCTCCTCATACCCACTCATTGCCTCCCACCAGTCAAGCCAATATCGCTCTGCTCTACACTGATGAGGGCAAAACCCCGAAACGCGTATGTAGATGAGCAATATTGGCTGACAATTATTCCTTTTTGCTTCTCAAAGATTCAGTGAATCAGAAGTAAATTGAGGATTTGTTACAACCTATAGAGGGCGCAGTGAGCTTTCCAGCTCCTTTCCCATAATGCCTTGTGATATGCAGATGCTGAGTAGTGGCTAAAAGGCAAAACAAAACACTACACATCTTAACTGGTGCTCTCCATAAGGAGAGATGTTCCCCTCCTCATACCCACTCATTGCCTCCCACCAGTCAAGCCAATATCGCTCTGCTCTACACTGATGAGGGGCAAAACCCCGAAACGCGTATGTAGATGAGCAATATTGGCTTGACAATATTCCTTTTTGCTTCTCAAAGATTCAGTGAATCAGAAGTAAATTGAGGATTTGTTACAACCTATAGAGGGCGCAGTGAGCTTTCCAGCTCCTTTCCCATAATGCCTTGTGATATGCAGATGCTGAGTAGTGGGCTAAAAGGCAAAACAAAACACTACACACCTTAACTGGTGTTCTCATAAGGAGATATGTTCCCCTCCTCATACCCACTCATTGCCTCCCACCAGTCAAGCCAATATCGCTCTGCTCTACACTGATGAGGGGCAAAACCCCGAAACGCGTATGTAGATGAGCAATATTGGCTTGACAATTATTCCTTTTTGCTTCTCAAAGATTCAGTGAATCAGAAGTAAATTGAGGATTTGTTACAACCTATAGAGGGCGCAGTGAGCTTTCCAGCTCCTTTCCCATAATGCCTTTCTCTAACTAAATAAGAAGTGAAATTCTCTAATCTAACTGTTTTCTAAGCTGTAGGTAGGTGGATGGTTTCTTGTATTAGAAGAGACTCTCTCAGAGCTGTTAGTACAGCTATTGGTTTAAACGCAAACAAATTCCTGCTGTGAAGTGGCATAGACAGAAAATGAGACGAACAGGAAATGCAGTTGCATAGATAAAACGTGATTTTTGCACGCATACATCTCACCTACCACTGCTTGCTGTCAGTGACCAACCCCGCACGCATACATCACACCTACCACTGCTTGCTGTCAGTGACCAACCCCGCACGCATACATCTCACCTACCACTGATTGCTGTCAGTGCCCAACCCCACAAGCATACGTCTCACCTACCACTGCCTGCTGTCAGTGACCAACCCCGCACGCATACGTCTCACCTACGACTGCTTGCTGTCAGTGACCATCCCCACACGAATACGTCTCACCTACCACTGCTTGGTGTCAGTAACCAACCCTGCACGCATATGTCTCACCTACCACTGCTTGCTGTCAGTGTCCAACCCAGCACGATTATGTATCACCTACCACTGATTGCTGTCAGTGAACAACCAAACACGGATAACAATCACCTACCACTGCTTGCTGTCAGTGACCAACCCCGCACGCATAAGTCTCACCTATCACTGCTTGCTGTCAGTGTCCAACCTTGCACGCTTACGTCTCACCTACCAGTGATTGCTGTCAGTTTCCAACCCCGCACGCATACGTCTCACCTACCACTGCTTGCTGTCAGTTTCCAACCCCACATGCATACGTCTCACCTACCACTGTTTGCTGTCAGTGACCAACCCCGCAAGCATGCATCTCACCTACCACTGATTGCTGTCAGTGACCAACCCCGCATGTATACGTCTCATCTACCACTGATTACTGTCAGTGACCAACCCCGCACGCATACATCTCACCTACCACTGCTTGCTGTCAGTGACCAACCCCGCACGCATACCTCTCACCAACCACTGCTTGCTGTCAGTGACTAACCCCGCACGCATACGTCTCACCTACCACTGCTTGCTGTCAGTGGCAAATCTCCCTTTTTACTGCATCTCCCTCATATGTGAGTTCCCGATTACAATCGGGGGTGGGAACTTGGCGTAACCCGACTGGAGCTCTCACTTCGTTCCCAAGCACTAAACAACAGCCCGTTCTCCTAAACCATAGCACATATGCTTATGGTAACCAAGGACAGACATGCTTACATTTTTGGTCCCCTCCTTTTAAACTATGATCTTTGTAGCGAGAAAACTCCTTTAATTACATCACATCATGGCAATAAAATTCTCCTTTAGTTATGGCCTCAGTCAGTAAGACTGCTTTCACACGGAGCGTATTTTAGTGCACTTTTTAGTTTTTTTTTTAATTTTTTATGTTTATGCACAAAAAATGCATGAAAAAGCACAACAAAAATGCTCCACGTGAAAGCACCCTAAGATAATGTATTTTGCGACACAATTAAATTAAGCATCTGTTGTTTAATCCATGGAGGCCCTAATTTAGACATAAAGAATATGCTGTTAAAGTCTGGGTGTCAGATACAGTGCCTTACGAAAGTATTCGGCCCCCTTGAACTTTTCAACCTTTTGCCACATTTCAGGCTTCAAACATAAAGATATAAAATTAGAACACAATTGTGAAGTGGAACGAAATTTATTGGAAATTTTAAACTTCTGTAAAAAATAAAAAACTGAAAAGTGGGGCATGCAAAATTATTCGCCCTCTTAAGTTACTACTTTCTAGCGCCACCTTTTGCTGCGATTACAGCTGCAAGTTGCTTGGGGTATGTCTCTATCAGTTTTGCGAATCGAGAGACTGAAATTCTTGCCCATTCTTCCATGGAAAACAGCTGGAGCTCAGTGAGGTTAGATGGAGAGCGTTTGTGAACAGCAGTTTTCAGCTCTTTCCACAGATTTTCGATTGGATTCAGGTCTGGACTATGACTTGGCCATTCTAACAACTGGATATGTTTATTTGTGAACCATTCCTTTGTAGATTTTACTTTATGTTTGGGATCATTGTCTTGTTGGAAGATAAATCTCCGTCCCGGTCTCAGGTTTTTGCAGACTCCAACAGGTTTTCTTCCAGAATGGTCCTGTATTTGGCTCCATCCATCTTCCCATCAATTTTAACCATCTTCCCTGTTCCTGCTGAAGAAAAGCCGGTCCAAACCATGATGCTGTCACCACCATGTTTAGGGATGGTGTGTTCAGGGTGATGAGCTGTGTTTAGTGATGAGCGATTACGTCGACTATCGTCATCGGGTTGATAGTCGATATCGGCAATTATCAATAAGATATCCGATAGTCGATAATAGATTATCGACGATGACCATTAAAGTCTATGGGAGAGGAACAACACCTTCATTCTTACAACCAAACAGGGCTGGAGAAGCTGGAATTAACATCCACAACAGTCAAATGGATATGTGCTACATCTTAGGCAACACACTTAGGTTATAAAAGCCACAGAAAAAAAGTCACAGACCATTCACTATCCCTGTATTGTACCACAGCATGACCCTTAAACCTGCATGACCCACAAATTAAAAAGTGCCAGAAGGCAGTATGATTTGAACCATCATTTTACTTGAACTGGACATTGACTATCCCTGTCCTGGAACGCAGCATGACCCTTAAACCTGTCTGACCCACAGATTAAAAAGTGACGGAAAAAGGAGTCTTCAACCACCAGTTTAGTTTCACTGGACATAGACTATCCCTGTCCTGGGCCACAGCATGAGCCCCAAACCTGCATGACGCCCAGATTAAAAAACTGCCGGAAAAAGGAGTCTTTCAACCACCATTTTAGTTTAACTGGACATTGACTATACCTGTCCTGGGCCACAGCATAAGCCCCAAACCTGCATGACCCCCAGATTAAAAAACTGCCGGAAAAAGGAGTCTTTCAACCACCATTTTAGTTTCACTGGACATAGACTATTCCTGTCCTGGGTAACCTACATCTGTTCCAACCGTTTACTGTTATCCCGTCCCTTGTACTCAATTCGAGAGAATATTTGTATCAGCTATTTTGTACATGCCAGTTTTTTTATAGTTTAATTATAGAAAACACATTTTTAAAATAGGATGGAATCCCAACACGTCTTTGGTTCTCTTTTTTTTTAATTGTATTAAATGGGTTGTCTCACTACAGGGATTGCTAGCATAGCTATGTTAAAGATCTTGCAAAAACAAGTCATTTTGCAATATGTGTCCATTAACAGTGTCCTACCTATTCCTGTTTCTGACAACACCATCCCCCTTGAGCCACTCTTGACAATTGTGAAGAACAAATGTCTGTTAGAAACCACATTTTTTACAATAGGACCTGTAGTATAGCTGCATTTCACAACAACTGCCCCAAAAATTCAAACATGACCCTTGAGCCACTCTTGACAATTGTGAAGAACAAATGTCTGTTAGAAACAACATTTTTTTACAATAGGACCTGTAGTATAGCTGCATTTCACAGTAACATGCCCCCAAAAATTCAAAACATAACCCTTGAGCCACTCTTGACAATTGTGAAGAACAAATGTCTGTTAGAAACAACATTTTTTAATAATAGGACCTGTAGTATTGAGACAAAAATTTATATACTGCCGCTTACCCCTGAGTGTGATCACTGTTGTGCCTTGGTGTATGTATGCACTTCTTCGCCTCGCTTCTGATCGTTGCCCGAACTTCCGTGGTTCTCAGGTCCGCAAGGAAAGGCCGCCAGTCAACGCCCAAACATAATAAACATATTCTCCAAAAAAAGGAGGAAATTCCAGCGGGTAGAACATCCACGATTTTTATTCCATATTCCTTTCACAGGACAGTGAAAAAAGCATCACACCCAACGCGTTTCAAATCCCACAGGATTCTTGTTCACAGCCATGAACAAGAATCCTGTGGGATTTGAAACGCGTTGGTGTGTGATGCTTCTTTCACTGTCCTGTGAAAGGAATATGGAATAAAATCGTGGATATTCTACCCGCTGGAATTTTCTCTTCTTTTGAAGAATATGTTTATTAGACCTGTAGTATTGCTGCATTTCAAAGCAGCATGACCCAAAAAATTATTAAAATGACTTCTCAGCCACTGTTAAAAATTGTGCGGGAGAAATGCCACTTAGAAGCCACATTTCTGTTCCAAAGGACCATGATTATAGCTGTATCTCACAGCAACATGACCCCAAAACCATTGACAATGCGAAAAATTCTAAAGATAAAGTGAGTAAATGGAATACGGTTTTGTCATGAAATCTTGGTGTCTTTTACAATCTCCACACCGCAAAATCAGCAAAATGATCATTTGGGAACTGAGAATAAAAATTGCAGTAAGAAATTATGATTTAAATTTTTTTTTTTCAAAAGGACCATTTCTGTTTGAAGAGGAATGTGAAGTAGACCGGCAACTAATCGGTGACCTCGGCAATTGGGGCCACAACATCATCAGAGATCCATGCCTGATTCATCTTGATGAAAGTCAAACGATCCACATTATCTGTGGAAAGCCAGATGCGTTTGTCTGTAATGACTCCTCCAGCTGTGCTGAAGGTCCGCTCAGATATGACGCTGGCTGCTGGGCAGGACAACACCTCAATGGCGTGGCGAGTGAGCTCGGGACAGTCATCCATTTTGGATACCCAGAAGTCAATTTGGTCCGGAACACATCCAAAAACTGGGTGTTGAACCAGAATCTCCCCATGATCTTAAGCGGGTCCGTTGTTATGTTGCCCTGCATTACTCGTTGGTGAGGGGGAAATAAAAAATGCCAGGGGTTACCTATTAGATTCTGCCACATTCCCTCTGCTGCAGCGCCCTATGGGTATTTCGCACTCTACTGCTGTCACGTCGCTGACGTTTTTTCCCCCATGACATTTGAAGAACAAACAAATAAACAGATGTTCCCTTTTTTCGCAAAGGGTTCATTCCTGCATTTACTCTCTTTTGGGGGGTGGAAAGGAAGTGCTAGTTTTTTTTTGTACCGGGATCCAGGAGGGTGGCCACCCAGTAACGTTGTTCATTTTTATGGGCCTTAAAATGAGGGTCTGTTGCAGGAAATGGAGTTTTCCCAAGCACTTGGGAGAGTGGGGCCTTTATTTCCCAAGCCTCGGGTCGAGGGCATAAAACTGATCTTCCTCATCTTCCCCCCGCCCAAATTTCGCGCAGCCTCTTTCCAAAGGGAGGGGGCTCGGGACGCGGGGTCCAGGGAAAACCTCCTCCCCCTCCTCCCCTTTTCCCCACACGCTTCAACACAGCCCTGCTTGCCCCAGATTGCCCCTGAGAGCAATGCGCCGCCTTTCACTACCCGGACCCCGAACCACTGCCTAAGAAGACCGTTAAAATTTTGAAAAGGGCCGGGGCCCTTGTGGGGTCATGGAGAGAAAGGCTCCGTGTCCGTAACTGTGTCCCTTCCCCTCCCTCCGGGGGGACCTGATTTCAGAGTGCCAACGATCTTCCCCAAAATAAATTACCACAAACCAGTGACAAGGGCATTGTCCACCTCCATCTTTGGGTTTTTCAAAATGCAAGGGTGGTGCAGAGCTCTTTTACCTGCCCCACTCTCGGGGGGCCAACACTCCGAGGTCCGCACCGCTGCTCGTCAGGCCATGTGTCACTTCGTACTACGTAATGGCATTGCATTGTTGCCCCAATTGCTGGAGCATGTTGAGGGTGGAATTCCAGCGTGTTGCCACGTCAACAATGAGACGGTTGACGGGGAGGCCGAGCTGACACTGCAACGCAGTAAGCTGGGACGAAGCAGGGTGCGAACGGCGGAAGTGCGAACTCAGACCTCGAGCCTTCCTCAGCAGGCAGTTCACACCCGGGTAGCGCTTTAGAAGTTTCTGGACGAAAAGGTACATGACATGTGCCAGGCAAGGGATGTGCTCCAGCCTACCGATCTTAAGGGCGGCCAGCAGATTTTGCCCGTTATCGCACACCACCTTGCCTGGCACAAGGTTCTTGTCACCCAGCCAGCGCTCGGTCTCGTTGCGGAGAGCCGTCCACAGCTCCTGACCTGTGTGTGGACGGTCTCCAAGACAGATTAATTTCAACACGGCCTGGTTTCTCTGGGCACGTGATGCCACCAGAGGACCTTGGGGGAAAGAATCCTGCAACATCCCTGCGGTTTTGAAGGGCGTGCGCCGAGCCTGAGAGCCACCGTCACCACGAAAGACATCCACCCAGCTCACCCAGTGAGCTGTCACAGAAATATAGCGGCCGTGGCCGTGCTTACTAGTCCACGTGTCGGTGGTCAGATGGACTTTTCCAGACACAGATGCAGACAACACTCGTGAAATTTTAGATGCCACGTGGCTGGCCAGGGCAGAGACGGCTTTTCTGGCAAAAAAATGCCTGCTCAGCATCTGGTATTGGGGGCAGGCAAGGGCCATGACGTGGCGGAACCCATCTGTGTCCAGTTTTAAGAGTGTCCTGAAAATACATCTTCTTAGGCAAGCCTATCAAAACCATTAATTGCTAGCCCACACCTTCTATCACACACATTTCTGTCACTCCCTTCACTAGGGCACTCACAGGCACTTATCTGTATACAGATGTACTGTCAGGGTGGCAGGTTCACCCGATTTTTATGTAAACCACCCCATATTTATGAAACAAAGCTGGACCATTGTATATTCAGCACTTCTTCCCCGTTGTCTCCCCCAGACACCCTCATAGATTGTAAGCTCTTGCGAACAGGGCCCTCACACCTTGTGTCTCATCTGTAAGTAGCTTTAACTGTGTAATGTATGTCTTGTGTCTGTAATTATATCCTCTACATTGTAAAGTGCTGCTGA
>JAODAL010059519.1:0-21431 GCA_025379985.1 Phyllomedusa bahiana
GGGCTTATCCATGTAGGGCCTGAACAAAAATGAGGATTAAAAATAGAGGTTAAAGGGGTTGTCTCACTACAAGGATTGCTTTTTATGTTAAAGATGTTGCAAAAACAATTCACTTTGCAATATATTTCCATTAACTGTGCCCTACCTATTCTGAAATATCCCCTCTTGTATGAGCTGCATCAGCTTCTCAGGTCGCTATAGCTGCAGACCTGTTCAATCTCTCATGATAGGCTGTCAGCACTGGTTGCTATAGCTACAGACCTGGCTTCTACTGCAGTAGAAGCCAGGAAACCTGCTCCTGAATTCAAAATGAAACCAAGAAACAGGACTAAGGTAAGATGAATCAGTGTACTGAGACAACCCCTTTAACCCTCATACGGGTTAATATATCTGGGATTTAGCCATGGAAACCTGGACAAAAGCTCTCATTTATTCTCTGGAACACAGGAGGTAAAAAATAATAATAATGTAAATTATAACAATCAATGATGACCATAAATGTCAATATTAGATAAAGGAAATAAACAAGAGGTTTTCATTCAGTCCCAAGGGATTGGCAGTTTTTGAACCATAAATCCAGGCTGATTCTTTTTGTAGCAGCCATTTATCAATGTCATCCCTTCTAACAGTTTCATGGATAACTTTAAAAATGTTGAATTTAATACCAAGGGGTATCAGAATGATTATTTTTCATATGGCATGCAATTGGGGAGTCTCTAGAATGATATATATCATATATCACCTACGGTATATGTTTCAGAATTCAATGGTGGAACTCTCTTTTGGTTTGGCCTATAGAAGATAGATACGAGAGGTGCAGGCAAAGCCAGCAGCAGGAGGAAGAGGGAAAAGAGGAGAAAGTCGGACAGGAGCGTCGCGTTAAGGAGAGGGATGAGCAATGGACCAGGGGAGCCGGGGGCTGGAGGTGGGCACGAGAGGGTGATTTATGGGGCTATGTGTACTTGCCCCAAGATCTATGTGGGAAAAACCATACAGGAGTTTCGTCGTCGGATCTCGAAACTTCTGAGTACTATTAAAACTAGAGGTGATAGCCCACTAGTGAGACACATTTTGGAAGTACATAATGGCAAAATAGAGGTGCTAAAATTTTGGGGCATCTGTGTGAAAAACTAGGGGGAAAAAAAGGGCGATTTTGGATGTAGTTTTGTTGCAGGAAGAGGCAAGATGGATATACAGACTCAATACATTGAAACCTAAAGGCCTAAATGAAGGCTTTTCATTTTCGGCATTTATTTGATCTTGCTGATTCCCTATATAATAATTTTTGAAGAAACATGATATATGTGATTAAGTACGGTAAAATGGATATAGCACAGTTGAATATATGACGATGGGGAAGCATCAGAGTTCAAAACATTTTTTTTTTTCTCACCCTTCCATCTCCCCCGCGCCCTCCCCTCTGCCTCTACGTTTTTCCTCATTTTTCCCTGGGCCTGTAATGATGATAGGGGATTCATCATGTGAGGCCATGGTTTTTTATTTAACAAATTTTGGGATGCATGTATATTGCTTTTGCAAGGGATGTGGGGCTCGCATTGTTTGTGGCGAGCTGCGGCCCGGGGGTGGATTGGTACCTATTTATGTATGTTTCATCTATGTTAATTTATTGTTTCTGCTTGCAGCGCTGATCTAGTGCGAAGTGGATGCAGTGGGGGTTTTAAGATACTGATATATTTTGCATGCTCCCATATTTTTTTCATGCTCCCATTGTGACGTGGGAATTGGGTGGCTAGCTGTGAGCCGTAAGAGAGAATCTTCAATGGGGAAGTTGTGAGGTCAAACTGTGGACGGGAGGGAGGGCTAGCCATAGAGCCTACAGTATTATTTAAATGAGTATGAATATTACATGTAAAAGACAAGTGGTTTGTGAAAATAGTCTTGAGACCTGGGGCCTGCAGCTCTATTAAAATATGCATATTAGATATATAGAAGAAGTGTTTTTGGGAAAAAAATTTTGCCCAAAATCTATTTTTACAACGGGAAATTTATATTCCCAATGAATTTTATATTAGCTTTTAGAGGGGGGGGCCGTTTGGGGGTTGGTAAAGTTGGTATGTGCTGTGTTATGTGACACCCATTTTTGCTTCATTCTAGGTGAGCCCCGCAGTTTTGCCAAAAAATGAAGAAAATGAGCGGAAAAACCCCTCACGTCCCGGGGGTGAGGGTTTTGTTGGGGCGGGGCGGGTTAAAGGGGGGCAGTCGGTAAGGAAAGGGGCGGGAAAACCCGTTAAAGGGGATGGTGAAAATTTTTTTAAAATTTGTTTGGGGGTCATGAGAGCAAAGGTGGGAGTTTTTAAAACAGGCCCTGTTTTGTGTGGCGGCAGGAGAGCCCGGGGGGGGAGTGGGTTTTTTTGTGGATTCTCTGTGGTAATTGGTGACCACCCGAAATGGGGGTTTAACCCCAAAAACGGGTATAAAAGGAAAATGGCTCAGACTAATTTTGATCGGGAAACCCCCAAGCTTGAAAAAGCCAGGGGAGCTGGCCGGAAAAAAATGGGGCGAGGCCCGATATGACCTTTTAAATTTGAATTTTTCACCTCTGGGGCTACAGTGTAAACCCGCTGCGGGGTGAACCCAAGGGGGGCCCCTTTTTTGTTTTTGTGTCCATGAGATTGGGGGGCGACTGCCCAGGTGGTTTTTCTTGG
Source organism: Phyllomedusa bahiana (assembly GCA_025379985.1). Lineage (NCBI taxonomy): Eukaryota > Metazoa > Chordata > Amphibia > Anura > Hylidae > Phyllomedusa > Phyllomedusa bahiana. The sequence goes on from JAODAL010059519.1 coordinate 2,667, forward strand.
GATTAGTGTTGAGGGATTATTATCGGGCAAATTTGAAATCGGGAAAAGGTATTTTTTTACATTGATCGGGTTTTGTCGTCAAGTTTATAATTTTTGGTTAAAAAACTGTGCATAATCTATTAATATCGCGCCATTTTTTGGCCCCTTCCTGTCATTTTTTGGGGGCCAGCAAAAAAGGTTACAGAATAGAAACGGGTGGGGAAAGTGTGTGCGAATTGACTGGGATGTGTATGGTTGCGATTGGCGGAAAAATCAAATGACCCGTTTTACTTTGAACAGCCCTTTTCCCGTTTATGATCATGTCTGTCAGCCCTCTCATAGCAGTTGGACGTGCCTCTGCCTCCTTTTCCAAACAGGAAAAATTTTTCTTTTTTTTCACGAGGGCGTCTACTTTTAGCTTTGGGTCCTTAGAATTTAATTTGATCAGAGATTTGCAGAATTTTTTGGTGTTAGCAGAGAAAATTTTAAAAGGGGCATCTACCGCGTAAAAGTCAAAGGGGGGGAAACGGGGGGGGGGGGGGGGGGGGTGAAAATGATAGGTGCCAAAAAAAACAGTTTAAATCCAAATTTCCCTTTTTAGCCAGGTTTTTTTTTTCAATTTTTGGGCGTCAAGCCCTTTTTTGATAAGCTTTCTTTGCGTTTGATTTGAAACAGCAATTTTTTAGTCCCCTACAGGTTAAAAGGGGTAGGGGCCCCAAAAATTCCGGTTTTTTTTATCCGTTAAAATTTCAGGGGCAGGGGTTTTTTTTTACTTTTGGTCAGTCAAGCTTTTGAATTAGGCTTTCTTTGCGGGTTTAAAATTTTAAAACAGCAATTTTGTGTCATCAAGGTGAATTATAGATGCCCCCCCCCCAAAAATAAAACCCTTTTTATCCGTATACATTTCAGACAGGTGTTTTTTCACTTTTGGTCAGTCAAGCTTTGTTGGGTAGGGCTTAAATTTGCAGTTTTAAAAATTTTTAAAACAGCAATTTTTAGGGCACCACAGGGGAATTTATAGGTCCAAAAATACCGCTTATTATCCCCCAAAACATTTTCCCGAAAAGGTGTTTTTTTTTACTTTTGGTTTAAATAAAGCTTGTTTTTATAAGTACTTTGCCCGTTTAAATTTGAATACGCAATTTTGTAGCCCACAGTTGAATTGATTTTGGGTTTCCAAAAATACCGTTTATTAAACCGTAAAACATTTTAGGGCAAGGGGGGGGTTTTTTTTACTTTTGGGCATCAAACTTTGTTTTATAGAGGTACCAAGGGCCCTTTAAATTTTAATACAGCAATTAAAGTGGTCACCACAGGTGAATTTTATTTTGGTGCCAAAAAAAACCGTTTTTTATCCGTTACATTTCAGACAGGTGTTTTTTTTTACTTTTGGTCTTTAAACTTTGTTTTATAGAGGTACCTAGCACTTAAATTTTTTAATACAGCAATTTTTTTAGTCACCCAGGTGAATTTATAGGTGCCCAAAAATTTCCGTTTATTACACGTTTACATTTCAGGACATTTTTTTTTTTTTTTCCCTTTTTGGGCAGTCAAGCTCTGTTGTTTGAGCTACTTTGCAGTTAAAATTTTAATACAGCAATTTTGTAAATCACCACAGGGGGAATTGATTTGGGGCCAAAAATACCGTTTTTTATCCCCTATACATTTCAGCAGGTGTTTTTTTTCATTTTGGTCAGCAAGCTTTGTTTATAGAGCACTTTGCAGTTTTAAAATTTTAATACAGCAATTATAAGTAAACCAACAGGTTTAATTGATAGGTTTCCAAAAAAACCGTTTTTTTTTCCGCATAAAATTTCAGCAGGTGTTTTTTTTCACATTTTGGTTTAAATCATGTTTGTTGATAGAGCTACTTTTCGTTAAATTTAAAAATACACAATTTTGGGGGTCACCACAGGGGAAAATTTATAGGGCAAAAAAAACCGTTTTTTTTCCGTAAACATTTTTAGACAGGTGTTTTTTTTACTTTTTGGGCAGTCCCAAACTTTGTTGGGGTTGAGGTACCTACACTTTTAAATTTTAATTTCAGCAATTTTGTTTGTCACCCAGGTTTAATTGATAGGTGCAAAAATACCGTTTATTATCCTTATACATTTTAGACAGGTGTTTTTTTTTCCCTTTTTGGGCAGTCAAGCTCTGTTAAAGAGCCCACTTGCAGTTTTAAAAAAGAATGCAGCAATTTTTTTTAGTCCCCCACAGGTGGTGTTTTAGGTGCCAAAAAAAAAACCCTTTATTTTCCTATTACATTTCAAGGGCAGGTGTTTTTTTTTTACTTTTGGAAATCAAGCTTTGTTGATAGAGCTACTTTGGGAGTTAATTTGAATTTCAGCAATTATGTAGTCCCCCACAGGTGAATTGATAGGTGCCAAAAAATAAACCCTTTTTATCCCTAAAAACATTTCAGCAAAGGGGTTTTTTTATTTTTTTAAGTCAAAAGCTTTGGGTTTATGAGATTTGGGAGTTAAATTTGGGAAAACACAATTTTGTAGTCACCCCCAGTTTTAATTTATAGGGGCCAAAAAAAACCTTTTTTTTCCTATAACATTTTAGAAAAGGTGGTTTTTTTTTATTTTTGGGAGCAAGCTTTGTTGATAGAGGCCTTTGCACTTAAATTTTTAATACAGCAATTTTTGTGGTCACCACAGGTTTTAATTTTTTTAGGGGGCCAAAAAAAACCGTTTATTATTTCCCTAACATTTTTGCAGGTTTTTTTTTTTTTCACTTTTTTGGGCAGTCAAGCTTTGGGTTGGGTAGAGGAAACCCAGCACTTAAATTTGAATACAGCAATTTTTTAGTCTTTTCCCGGTGTTTGATAGGTGTCAAAAAAACCGTTTAAATTTTCCGTATAATTTTTAGACAAGTGGGTTTTTTTTTTTTGGGCATTTTAAGCTTTGTTGATAAGGTACTTTTAGTTTGATTTGAAAACACAATTTTTGGGAGTCAAACAGGTGAATTGAAAAGGGGCCAAAAAAAACCCCTTTAAAATCCTATACATTTCAGACAGGTGTTTTTTTTTTTTCTTTTTTGGGCATTCCAAACTTTTGTTGATAAGCTCTTTGCAGTTAAAAATTTTAATAAAAGCAATTTTGGGAGTCACCCCAGGGAATTATAGGTGCCAAAAAAACCCTTTTTTATCCCCTTTTACATTTCAGAAGGTGTTTTTTTTTACTTTTTGGTCGTCCAAAACTTTGTTTGGGTAGAGCCCCACTTTTCGTTAAAATTTGAAACAAACAATTATGTAGGTTTTCCCCCAGGGGAAAAAGGGTAGTGCCAAAAAAAAACCCGGGTTTTATCCGAAAACATTTTAGGGCAGGTGTTTTTTTTCACTTTTGGTTTAGTCAAGCTTTGTTTTTAGAGGTACTAAACCCCTTAAAATTTTTAAAACAGCAATTTTTTTTAGTCACCACCCCGGTGAATTGATAGGTGTCAAAAATTTTTGTTTATTTTTCCGTTTTCATTTCAGACAAGTTTTTTTTTCAAATTTTGGGCATCAAGCTTTGTTGATAGAGTTACTTTGCAGTTAGATTTTAATACAGCAATTTTGTTTTTCACAAATGTGAATTTTATAGGTTTCCAAAAATAAAGTTTATTTTTCCTTTTAATTTCAGACAGGTGTTTTTTTTTTTACTTTTTGGGCAGGCAAGCTCTGTTGATAAGCAAATTTGCAGTTAGATTTGAATACAGCAATTTTTTTAGTCACCCAAAAGTGGGAAATTTTAGGGGCCAAAAATTTCCGGGGAAATTTTCCTTATACATTTCAACAAAGGGGTTTTTTTTTACTTTTTGGTTTAAATCAAGCTTTGTTTTTTAGAGCAAATTTGCAGTTAAATTTGAATACAGCAAAATTTTTGTAGTCACCAAGGTGAAAATTTATAGGTGCCAAAAAAACCGTTTTTTCCGTTTTACATTTCAGACAGGGTTTTTTTTTACTTTTGGGGCAGTAAGCTTTGGGATAGAGGGACCTTGCAATTAAATTTGAATACAGCAAAAAATTTTTTTAGTCCCACCGGGGGAAAATTTATAGGTGTCAAAAAAAAGTTTATTATCCCTTACATTTAGAAAGGTTTTTTTTTACTTTTGGTCGTCAAGCTTTTTTTGATTTGAGGTTTTCCCACACTTAAATTTTAAAAGCAATTTTGTAGTCACCACAGGTAATTGATTTGGGCCAAAAAAACCCTTTTTTTCCCGGGAAAAACATTCCCGACGGTGTTTTTTTTTTACTTTTGGGTTTAGTCAAGCTCTGTTGATAGAGCTACTTTGCAGTTAAATTTGAAAATTTTTTTTTTTTTTTTTTTTTTTTTTTTTTTTTTTTCACAATTATGGGATTTACCCCCAGGTTTAATTGATAGGTGCCTAAAAAAACCGTTTTTTTTCCGTTTTTCATTTCAAAACAGGTGTTTTTTTTTTCCCTTTTGGGCCCGTCAAGCTTTGGGTTTATGAGGTTTCCTAGAAATTAAATTTAATACACAATTTTTTTTTGTCACCCAGGTAATTTATAGGTGCCAAAAAAATACCAGTTTTTTATCCGTTTTTACTTCCCAAGACAGGTTTTTTTTTCACTTTTGGTCAGTCAAGCTTTGTTTTATTGAGCTACTTTGCAGTTAGATTTTAATACAGCAAATTTTTTAGTCCCCTTCAGGTGAATTGATAGGTGCCCCAAAAAAAACCGGTTTTTTAATCCGTATTTCATTTCAAAAAGGTTTTTTTTTTTTTCAAATTTTGGTCAGTCAAACTCTGTTTTTATAGAGCTACTTTTCAGTTAAATTTGGGAAAAACAGCAATTTTTTAAATCACCACAGGGAAATTGTAGGGGCCCCAAAAAAACCGTTTTTTTTTCCGTATACCTTTTTGCAGGTGTTTTTTTTCCCCTTTTGGTCTTTAAGCTTTGTTGATAGAATTTTTTGCATTAAATTTGAATACAGCAAATTTTGTAGTCACCCCAGGTGAAAATTTATAAGGGGTGGGGGGCCCCAAAAAAAACCCTTTATTATCCGTATACAATTTTTAAAAAGGTTGGTTTTTTTTTTACTTTTGGTAAGTCATTTCTTTTTTGATGAGCTACTTTGCGTTTAAATTTTGAAACAGCATTTTTTTAGTCACCACGTTGAATTGAAAGTGCCCCAAAAAAACCGTTTTTTTATCCGGTTTTAATTTCTAAGGTGTTTTTTTTTCACTTTTGGTTTATCAAGCTTTGTTTGATAGAGGACCTTGCCTTAAATTTGAAAACAGCAATTATGTTTGGGCCTCCACGGGGGTTTTTTTAGGTGCCAAAAATACCCTTTATTTTTTTCCCTATACATTTTAGAGAGGTGTTTTTTTCACTTTTGGTCATTTCAGCAATTATTAGTAAAAATAGGTGGGAAATTTAAAAGGTGCCAAAAATACCGTTTATTATCCCCTATACATTTCGGGCAGGGTTTTTTTTCACTTTTGGTAAGTCCCTGCTTTGTTGATAGAGCTACTTTTCAGTTTAAATTTTTTTTTTTGGGGGGGAAAACAGGGAATTTTTGGGGAGTCACCACGTTGAATTTATAGGTCCAAAAATACCGTTTATTATTCCCTTTTACATTTCAGACAGGTGTTTTTTTTACTTTTGGTCAGTCAAGCTTTGTTGTTTGAAAGGGACACTAGCACTTTAAAATTTTAATACACAATTTTTGTGGGCCCCCACAAAGGTTTAATTGATGGTGCCCAAAAAAACCGTTTTTTTTTCCGTATTTCTTTTTAAAAGAGGTTGTTTTTTTTCCCCTTTTGGTCCAATACGCAATTATGTAGTCACCATGGTGAAAATTGGGTAGGTGGGCCAAAAAAAACCGTTTATTTCCGTTAAAATTTCAGACAGGTGTTTTTTTTTATTTTGGTAAGTCTTTCTTTGTTGATAGAGCTACTTTGCAGTTTAAAATTTTTAAAAACAGCAATTTTTTTAGTCACCACAGTTGAATTGTTTGGTGCCAAAAAATTCCGTTTATTATCCTTTTACATTTTTGGAAAAATTTTTTTTTTTTCACTTTTTTTTTTAGAAGCTTTTGAAAGAAAGGGACCTAGCACTTAAATTTTTAAACGCAATTATGTGGGCACCCAGGGGGAAATTTATAGGGGCCAAAAAACACCGTTTATTATCCGTATACATTTCAGACAGGTGTTTTTTTTCACTTTTGGTTTGGCAAGCTTTGTTTGATAGAATACTTTGCAGTTCAATTTGAATACAGCAACTTTTTAGTCAAACATTTTAAATGGATAGGTCCCAAAAAAAAACCGTTTTTAACCCTTACATTTTCCCCGTAGGTTTTTTTTCAAAAATTTTGGTTTAGGGCAACTTTGGTTTTATAGAGCTACTTTGCAGTTAAATTTGAATACGCAATTTTGGGGGGTCACCCAGGGGGAATTGATAGGTGCCAAAAATACCCTTTATTTTCCTTATACATTTCCAAAAGGTGTTTTTTTTTTAAATTTTTTGGAAGTCATTTTGTTGATAGAGCTATTTGCAGTTAAAATTTGAATACAGCAAAATTTGTAGTCGCCACAGTTGAATTTGATTTGGGGGCCTAAAAAAACCGTTTATTATCCGTATTAACCCTTTCCCGACAGGTTTTTTTTTTTCACTTTTGGGTCCCTCAAGCTTTTGTAAGGTACCTAGCCCCTTAAATTTGAAAACGCAAAATTAAAGGGGGCACCACAGGTGAAATTTATAGGTGCCAAAAAAAACCGTTTTTTTATCCGTATACATTTAGACAGGTTTTTTTTTTTACTTTTTTTGGGGGGTCAAGCTTTGTTGAAAAGGTACCTACATTAATTTTAATACAGCAATTTTTTGTCACCACGGGGAATTTTATAGGGGCCAAAAATACTTTTTTATTATCCGTATAATCTAAAAACAGGGGTTTTTTTCACTTTTTTGGGCAGTCAAGCTTTTTTTGATAGAGCTACTTTTTCAGTTTTTAAAATTTTAATACAGCAAATTTGAAGTTTACCCAAAGGGGAATTGATAAAGGGGGCCCAAAAAAACCATTTATTATCCGTATAAAATTTCAGACAGGTGTTTTTTTTCCCCTTTTGGTCAGTCAAGCTTTTTTTGATAGAGCTACTTTGCAGTTAAAAATTTTAATCAGCAAATTTTTTAGTCCCCCACAGGTGAATTGATAGGTTTAAAAATACCGTTTATTTTCCGTATACATTTCAGACAGGTGTTTTTTTCACTTTTGGGGCAGTCAAGCTTTGTTGATAGAGCTACTTTGCATTGGGAATTTTAAATTTTAAACAATTTTGGGAGTCACCACAGGGGTTAATTTTATTGGTGCCAAAAAAACCCTTTTAAATTTTCCGTTTTTACCCTTTCAGAAGGGGTTTTTTTCACTTTTTTGGGGAGTCAAAAATTTGTTGATTGAGGTTTCCCGCACTTAAATTTCAATCCAGCAAAATTTTGTTTTTTATTTGAGGGGTTTGAGAAAGCTGTGATCTGCCGTCTTTTAATTAAAAGAACTTTCCAAAACTTTCCATACCTTCTCAAAATTTTAATCTTTTTGAACATGGAGCGAAATTCAGGGGGTAAAACGACAAGAGGGGTTAGGATTTTTGGAGGGGAGAAGGGACGAGAGAAAGGGGCTTTCCAGTGCTGGTGACAACACGCATGCCATTTTGGGTCCTCAGTTGCGGACCGTAGGCCTGTCATCGCTTTTGGGGCAGGGCCCTGGGGGAATCTCGTAACGAACAGGGGTCGCCCAAACTGTTCTTCAGTGGTTAATGCCCGCCGGGTTCCCCAGTCTTTCCCCTCGGGCCCCCCAGTCACCGGGGCCCCAAATGTCGTCATCACATCCGTCAAAAATGAAGCGGGCAGCCCCAAATGTCCCCAATTTGTTTCGCACCACTGTGGATAAACCATTTTTTTGAAGACCTCCTTTTATGAAAAAAGGGTTTTGGGGTCGAAAGGCATGTTAAAAGACCCAGGGGCCCAAAGGGGGAAAATGTTTTTGGTCTGCTCTGACGCCCATTTTACGGGATCCCAAATCAGGGGGAGAAAAACCCGGGTTCAAAGGAAAAAAACCCCGGGGGGTCGGCCCAACGCCTTGCGGGTGCCCTTGCTTGTAGCCCGCAGCTTCGGGATGCAAAGGAAATCAGGACAAAAAAGCCCACCTTGTTGATGTGCTAAAGGAGGGTTTGTTGACAACATTGGGACCCATCGTGGTTTTTTCCCGGGCGAATTTGTTTTTGCGGGGCCTTCACCCTGGGGGAAAAGGAAAAGACGTTTGGGGTATTTTTAATAGGGGGTTCCCCGCCCCCAAAAAGGGGGGAGGGGGGGTTCGCAGAAGTCCGCGATATGATTCCGCCACCAGGGGTCAGGGGAAAAACCCCGCTCCTTGCTTATCCCCTTTCAAAAAGGTCCGGGAAAAACTCTCAGCCTGGGCCTTCTTTAAAGCAAGCCCCCTGTTTCCCACCCCACATGTATATGCTCCCCTTGGGCCGTAAATCCCTAAGTAGGGGGAAAAGAATCTTGGGTTTTTAAACCCACCCCCAAAACATGCCCCTAGTCACATGCACGAATGCATGGGGTTGAAAGGGGAGGCAAACTTGGCCAAAAAAGGCCAGACCGCCCCCCGGGCCCTTTCCAACCACGCCACCCCCTCTGTCTCCGCCTCCTCCGCCCCCCAACCAAGCGTTCCTCACGGGGCCCATGTCTTCAGAGTCATGATCGGGGAATCAGCTTCCGCTTCAGCCTCCCCTTCGCCCGAGAAACCACCAGCCCACCAGGGGCCCAAATCCTCCCCTTTCCCTCCTTCCCCCCAGTTTTTGACGCCTTAAAGCCGAAACAGCGGCCAGTCTAGACCACCCTTTCTGTTTTCCCAGGTTTGGGAGCAAAAGAAACATTTAAAACCCAAACCACCCCAAAGCCAAAACCTAAAATCCCCCCCCGGTTTTTCCCCAGGTTTTTGGGCCCTTGGAAATTTTTTGCCTTTCCGTCGGGGGGGACACAGATGGGTTCCGCCAGTTCAGGGCCCTTCCCTTGCCCCCCAAAACCAGATGCCGACAGGTTTTTCCTTTTGCCAAAAAAGCCGCCCCTTGCCCTAGCCACCAATTTTGTAAACCAAAAAAATTTAAAAGGGGTTGTCTGATCGTGCCCGGGAAAAAGGGTCCATCTCACCACCGACACAGGGCCTAGTAAGCAGGGCCCAAAGGGCCCCCGCAATATTCCCCTGTGACAGTCATGGGTGAGCTGGGTGGATGTCTCTGGCGTGACGGTGGTTTCTCAGGCCCCGGCGCCCACGTTTTCAAAACCGCGGGGATGGTGCGGGGCTTTTTCCCCCCAAGGGTTTCCCTGGTGCATCAGGGGCCCCCAGAGAAATTTGGGCCCCGGGTTAAAATTTAAATTTTGGTTTGGGACCATCCACCACAGGTCAGGAGCTGTGGAGGCCCCTCCGCAATGAGACCCGGAGCCGGGCCCTGGGGGGACAAAAAAACCCTTGTGCCAGGAAAAGGTTTATGTGCGAAAAAGGGGCGAAACTGCTGGCCCCCCTTTAAATGGTTTGGTTTGGAGCACACCCCCTTGCCTGGCACATTTTCTTTTAAACCCTCTTCGCCAAAGAAATTTCTAAAGCGCTCCCCGGGTATGGACTGCCTGCTGAAAAAAGGGCTCAAGGCCCCTGATTTCCCGCATTTTTCCCCCCCCTTTTCCGCACCCTGCTTCGTCCCCCCTGGTTTTGTTGAAACGTCAGCCCGGCCTCCCCTTTAAACCCGTCTCTTTGTTGACGGGGAAAAACCGCGGAATCCCACCCCCCACATGCTCCAGGATTGTGGGGAAAGCACGCAATCCCCTTTACCCCAAGTCGAAGGGGACACAGGGCCCTGCCCAAAGCAGCGGGGGCGGCCCTCGGGGTGTTGAGCCACCGAGGGGGGGGAAAGGGCAGGGAAAGAGCTCTGCCCCAAACCCTTGCCAGTTTTGAAAAAAGCCCCAAAATGGTCGTGCGGACGATGCCCTTTTCAGCAAAGCCATTGTGGTGATCTTTGTTCTGGAACGGAAACGTTGGACCTCTGAAACTTTAGGTCCCACCCCAACGGACACAGATCGGACACGGAGCCTTTCCCCTCCAATTCCCCAAAACCCCAAGGCCCGACAGTTTCTCTTTAACGGCTTCATTTGGCAGTGGGTTTGGGGGCCCGGATAGTGCCAAAGGGGGCGCATCAGCTCTAGGGGCATCATCCTTTAGGCATTCAGGCCTGGGTTGAAGCTGTGCCGGGAAGTGGAGGAGGGAGGGGGGGTTTTCCTAGACACTTTCGTTACCGGGGCGTCCCTGCCTTGGGAAAAAGGTTGGCGCGAATTTGAGGCGGAGGAGGAAGAAAGAGGGGAAAAATCGTTTTTCTAGGGGCCCCTTTACCCCGAGGCTTGGGAAATCAAGGCCCATCTCTCACATTTTAAATGCTTGGATGCTCCCATTTCCTCCCAAAATGATCCCGCATTAAAGGGGCCTTTAAAATGAACAACAGTTACTGGGGGCAACCCCCCCTGGGTCCCCGGGACAAAACAAAAACTCAGGCCCTTTCCTTCCACCCACCCCAAATAGAGAGTAAAATGCAAAGGAAAAAGGAGACCTTGCTGATTTCAAACTGGAGACATTGTTGGTTTTGATTTAGGTTTTCAAATGTCACGGGGGGAACAAAATTTTGCGACGTGCGCGTTTGGTTTCCCAAGTAGCCTTAGGGGGCAGCAGCAAAGGCCAAGGTGGCAGAAACCCAATTTGGGGGGACCCTTTCCCAAACTTTATTTACCCCCCTCAAACCCCGCCTGCAATGCAGGGGACACACCAACCCCCAGAGACCCCTTAAGATCATGGGCACGATATTGCGGGCTCCCCACCGATGTTTTTGTATGTTTTCCCGGGCCTAATAGACTTCTGGGGGATCCCAAAATGGGGGCAATTTGGGCCCCACTGGGGTCGCCACAGCCATAGAGGGGGTTTTTCCCGCCCCGCAGCCCCGTCATATTGACGGCCTTCAAACAAGCTGGAGGGTCATTATGACAAACGCATCCGGCTTTCCACAGTAATGTGGATCGTTTTTACTTTCATTTAAATGAATTTTAGGCAAAGGATTATGATGATGGGTTTTTGCCCCCCAAATTTCCCAGGTCACCGTTAGTTTTCCGGTTTTACTTAAAATTCTTCGTCAAAAATAAATGGTTCCCCCTTGAAAAATGTTTTTTAAAAAAAGATTTATTTTTTAATGCAATTTTTAATTTTCCGTTTCCCCAAAATTCATTTTGCTGGGTTTTTCTGTGGGAGAAATTTAAAAGGGCACCAAGGTTTCATGCAAAAACCATATTCCAAATTTTCTCACTTCAACTTTTGAAATTTTTTGGGATTGTCAATTTGGGTTTTGGGGGCATGTTGCCCCCACAAATTTTTTTTCAGTGCTGAGAAAAATCCCTATTTATAAATTTTTTTTGGGTTTATGTTCTGTGAGGGTACCAAAAAAATCGTGGTCTTTTGGAAAAAGAAAAGGGTTTTTCTAAGGCCCAAATTTTTTCCCCACAAATTTTTTAAAAGTGGGTTGGGGGAAGGGCTTTTTTATAATTTTTTGGGGTCCCTGTTGCGGAGATTTCAGCAATAAAAATTTTGGGCCTTTGGAACAGAAATGGGGCTTTTTAAGTGGCATTTTTCTTTCACAAATTTTTTAAAAGTGGGTGGGAAAGGGTCTTTTTTTTAATTTTTTTTTGGGGCATGCTGCTTTGAAAAGTAGCAATACTACAGGTCCTATTCTAAAAGATGTTGTTTTTAAAAGACATTTGGGTTTTTCACAATTGTCAAAAATGGCTTCCCAAAGGGGGATGTTTTGAATTGTTTTGGGGCATTTTTTCTGTGACCTCAGCTATAAATTTAAATCCTTTTATAAAAAAAATTTTTGTTTCTAAAAAGGGTTTTTTGTTTTTCAAATTGTTCCCCCAAATGGCTCAAAGGGGGGTGTTTTTTAATTTTTGGGGGCAAATTTTTCGTGAAATGCGCTAGGAAAAAAAGGTCCAAATTTTAAAAAAAGTGGTTTTAAAAAGACATTTGTTCTTCACAATTGTCAAGAGTGGTCAAGGGGGATTGGGGTGTCGAAAAAAGGAATAGTAGGGCACGTTAATGGACAATATTTCAAAAAGACTTGTTTTTTTCAAAATCTTTAAAATAGACAATCCCTTTTATTGGGGAACAACCCATTTAATAAAAATTTAAAAAAAAAGAAACAAAGACATGGTGGGATTCCATTTCCCATTTTAAAAATGGGGTTTTTTAAATTTTAAATAAATAAAAAAATTGCATGACAAAATAGGGTTAAAAAAATTTCCCCTTGGGAAATTTTACAAGGGAAAGGTTTCAGGAAAACTTGACCCTTTTAGGGTTTTTTCAAGGACTGGGTTTGGGCACGGGCAAAAACAAAATACAGAGAAATTTCCCCCAGCACGTTTAGTAAAATGAGGGAAAAAAAATTTCCAAGGGAAAAAAGGGGACCCGGGGTGGAACAGGGGTCGTTAACCACCGTAAATTTTCCCAAATGAAGCCAAATTTGGGCCGCACTCATATGGGGGGGGCAAAACACTACCAGGGCTTTCTTGTGTTTTCTGGGGGTGGAGGGCCCAAACCCCACCCCCTTCCGCTTCCGCACTCTGCTTTAGCACCACTGTTTTCGGTTTTCTGCTCTTAAAGGGATTTTTTTTCCGTGTTTAAAAGATGACGGCGCCCGCCTGGGCTCAAAACCCCACCCAAGTAACTCCGGCCCTGGCTGTTGATTTCCCGCGTGTTCAGGGCCGCCCCTAAAGGGGGGAAAAACCCCCGGGAACCCCCCGTATGGGGCCCTGTGGAATAAGGGGGCCCGCCGGGAACGGGCCCCCCTTTTTCCTCAACCCGGGAAAAAGCGGGCCCGGGGGCGCAGTCCCAACCAGGCCCGCCTGGGCCCAACAGTGTTGGGCCCCGAGCCCCCTGCGGGGCCCCGGGGGCAGTGGGCCGCGCTCCCCGGGGCCCGGGCCGGGGGCATCCGGTCTCTGAACCCCCCCGGGCCCCGCGTCCGACGCTCAGAACCATCCCGAAGTTGGGGGGCTGAAATTTCCCCCACTCCCCGGGGGTGCCGGGGGGGGGGGGGGGGGGGGGGGTCGGGGGGGAGCAACCCGCGGGCCCCTAGCGCGTGCTCCCTGATCTCCCCGGGAGGCCCCGAAGGCGTTTGGTCTTTTAGCCTGCCGGGGGCCGGCCCCTACTTCAGACTAGGGGGCGCGGTGACCCTCACTTTCAACCCCCGCCCCCTTTTTTCAGGGGGGGCAGGAGCCGGCGGGGGCACAGAGCGGGGCCCGGGGGCGGGAGCGAGGCCCCAGGAAAATAAAAGATTTGTTTTTTTTTTTTTTTATATAAGGGGGCCCGAACTGCCCCTAAAATCAAAAGGGGGCCCCCGACTTTCTGGGCCAAAACTAAAGGGGGGGGCCCTTTGGGTGGGGGCCTATATCTAAAGGGGGCCCCCGGCCCGCTGCCAAACTAAAGGGGGCCCTGGCGCGGGCCCACAACTAAAGGGGGGCCCTGGGTGCGGGCCAAAAACTAAAGGGGGGCCCCGGCTTTTCCCTACAACTTTAAAAGGGGGCCCCCTGCTGCCTACAACTAAAGGGGGGGGCCCGCTGCGCACCCCCCTAAAGGGGGGCCCTGTGCTGCCTAACCTTAAAAGGGGGGCCCAAAGCGCCTAACCTCTGAAGGGGGGCCCCGAAATCGCCCTAACCCCCCTTTAAAAGGGGGGCCCGACTCTCCCCAACCTCTTAAAAAGGGGGCCCCCACCGCCTACAAACTAAAGGGGACCATGGCTAGGTTTCCCACCACCTACCTTGGGGGTTTGGCCCCAAACCCAAATTTTCCGGGGGGGGTGTCAAACCCACCTAAATAGGGGCCCATCTAATTACCTGGGGGCCCCGCCCCCTTGCCTACCTACCCAGGGAATAAAAATTTTTAGGGGACAGCCCATAAATTTGTATTATCTCCAGGGGGGGTTTGTCCCCCTCCCCACCCCTCCAACCCCTTAGGGTACTAGACCTGTAAGTTAAAGGCTTGTACCCGCTCTCCCCCCCCCTTTGGGGAATTTGTTAAAAAAGGGGAATAGGGAAAGAAATTTCTTGAAAAATTTAGGGCTAAATTTGTGTGTAATTTCCCGCGGGATGAGCTGTTCCGGGACAAGGTCCCTCATGGCGGTGTGGAAAGGAAAGCAGAAAAAAAGGGAATAAAGAACGCTCATGAAAAGAAAGAACGACTCCTCCAAAGGGACAAAAACCGGGGAGTTCCTGATTTTTTAGCGGTTATTTTGCTTTTAAAATTGGGTCCGTGCGGGTTTTTCTGTAATGTGATGGAACCTGAGCTTTGGGGTCTGAAACCCCTAAGTGGTGGTGTTTTTAGGTTATAAACCCGGGGGCTGGTGGGCCGACCCCCAAAGTGGCTCTAAGGGGGTGTTTTTAGTTTATACCTGAGCTGGTTCTTACCTCTATGTGGTACTCTAAATTGCGGTGTTTTTAGGTTATACCTGAGCTGGTGTCTGACCTCTATGTGGTATCTATATGGTGGTGTTGTAGGTTATACCTGAGCTGGTGTCTGACCTCTATCTGGTCTCTATATGCAAGTTGTAGGTTATACCTGAAGCTGGTGTCTGACCTCTATGTGGTCCTCTATATGGCACTGTTGTAGGTTATACCTGATCTGGTGTCTTACCTCTATGTGGTCCCCTATATGGTGGTGTTTAGGTTATACCTGAGCTGGTGTCGGACCTCTATGTGGTCTCTAGATGGCTGTGTTGTAGATCATACCTGAGCTGGTGTCTGCCCTCGAGGTGGTCTCTATATGAAGGTGTTGTAGGTTATACCTGAGCTGGTGTCTGACCTCTATTTTGTCCTATAGGTGGTGCTGTAGGTTATACCTGAGCTGGTGTCTGACCTCTATGTGGTCTCTCTATGGTGGTTTTGTAGGTTATACCTGAGCTGGTGTCTGACCTCTATGCGGTCTCTCTATGGTGGTGTTGTAGGTTATACCTGAGCTGGTGTCTGACCTTTATGTGGTGTCTATGTGATGATGTTGTAGGTTATACCTGAGCTGGTGTCTGACCTCTATCTGGTCTCTATATGGCAGTGTTGTAGGTTATACCTGAGCTGGTGTCTGACCTCTATGTGGTCTCTATATGGTGGTGTTGTAGGTTATACCTGAGCTGGTGTCTGACCTCTATGTAGTCTCTATATGGCAGTGTTGTATGTTATACCTGAGCTGGTGTCTGACCTCTATGCGGTCTCTATATTGGGGGTGCTGTAGGTTAGACCTGAGCTGGTGTCTGACCTCTATGTGGTCTCTATATGGTTGTGTTGTAGGTTATACCTGAGCTGGTGTCTGACCTCTATGTAGTCTCTATATGGAGGTGTTGTAGTTATACCTGAGCTGGTGTCTGACCTCTATGTAGTCTCTATATGGTGGTGTTGTAGGTTATACCTGAGCTGGTGTCTGACTTCTATGTGGTCTCTATATAGCGGTGTAGTAGGTTATACCTGAGCTGGTGTTGGACCTCTATGTGGTGGTGTTGTAGGTTATGTCGGCGCTGGTATAATGCCAGCGTACATGTGTTCCTGATTGACCCTATGATAGGAGGTACACTTACTTTCTTGCTGGTGTTTATTTTAGAAGGTGGTGAGGTGCGTGACCAAGGGAAACATGGAGGGGGATAGTGTATGTGGGCTGGTGGGGGGAGCGGATATTGTATGTGGCTGGTGGGGGGAGCGGAAAATTGTTTTGTGGCTGGTGTGGGAGCGGATATTGTATGTGGGCTGGTGGGGGGAGCGGATATTGTATGTGGGCTGGTGGGGGAGCGGATATTGTATGTGGGGTGGTGGGGGAGCGGAATGTATGTGGGCTGGTGGGGGAGCGATATTGAATGCTGGGGGGATATGGGTGGAGCAAATTAAACCCTGTGTCTATGATATGTGAGACAGACAGACATGTGACTCACTTGCTAATGTACTACACAATACAGTCTTTTTTCCACACTGTATTATGTGGTAAAATGGGCGCATTTATGTCCGAGAGGCGTTTTTTTGCTGGGGGCGGGGGGGGGGCAATCGGGTTGCTGGGGGCGGGGGGTTTTTACATGGGGGGGCCCAGGTGCTTCAGCTGTATGGGGCCCTGAAATTTCTGTTGGCGGCCCTGCCCGTACCAGTTTTATCATTGCCTGTGATTGCTTCTGTGTCTTGGCTTTTGTTCTATGCAGTTCTGCTTTGTTGTCTTTCTCTGGTTCTGGACGTTGGCTTGCATCCTTTTTATTCTCCTGTTTAGCGATTTTTGTACTGTGTTCTTTCCTGACTTTGACCTCGGCTTTTCTGACCACGAGTACTATTGTTTCTGTTTTGTCTGTGCCCTGTTCATCTGTTGTTAATTGTTGCTTGCTCCTTGCTCTAGTCCAGGGTTTGTTCAGGATAAGTTTACAATGTTGTGGGTCGGCCTTTTCGGGAGCGGTTGATCTACACCCTGACAAAAAGGGCACCCCGACAAAAGTTCCAAAAACTACCTTTTGCCATTTTACAAATAAAACAATGAAAAAGTTACCAAAAAAACTTTATTGATTGATTTCCTGGAAGGGTAAAAGGGCAATATTAACCCCTCCATGTTTTTGGGGTTCCTGACAGTTCAAATATGTAAAAGGATTTTGAAGGGCTTCAATGCGACTCGCTCTTTTGTGGGGGGCTGGTTGTTCATTCGCTCCCAAAACCCCCAAAACCCGCAGGGAAGGAGCGGCTCTGATCGCTTTTAAACCTTAAAGCTGGGGCAAAGGGTGCTGGGGGGGTAACGACCTGCGGGGTAAAGGGTTTGCCTGGAAATGGAACCCTCATAGGGCGGGGTGTAAGAATAAAAAAATCTTTTTAAAAGCAGTAACCGATGGATGAAAACCGTGCCAAAAGACCTTTTGGGGCCCCCGATTTTGAGGGGGCCTACTGGGGTAAAAGAACATTGCCTTTTTTTATAAATATTACATCGGGGGTAATGCCAAATAGTAAAGGGCAATATTAAATGATTTCAACACAGCTTGTTGTCATTTTCCTTTTTTTTTTTTCCAATGCTGCGCGAAAAAAAAAAAATCTAACAAAATATGGGTTGAAAACTAAAATTTTGATAATCTAATAAAAAGAAGGTGGTGATTTTCCCATTCAATAAACAAGCAGAGATCTTAAAAGAGAAGTTAAAATTTGAAAATATGCTGTTTTTTTTTATAGAACTGATCCCAAATTGGCCCGTTACATTTGGGGGAAAGGGTTTTATTGAAATAGGTGAAAAGTAGATGATAAAAAATCTCTTGGGCCAGCGAAAGGGGAATCAACAAAGAAGATTCTAATATCAGCTTCCCAAAAATATAATGGTGATATAATCCATAAAAGGATATAAAAAAAAAGGGAACTAGTACGCTTTGATCAAAATTAGGAAAAAAATGGTGGCCATATAAAAAATTAATAAAAAGGATTATAAAAAATAAAATAAAAATGAGATAAAATTATTCTTTGGGAATTTTTTTTCCAATTTTGTCACTTTATTTAGTAAAAGCAATAAAAATGCAATGTTTTTGCCCCCCCAAAGTACAGGGGGGGGCCTTTTTTGGATCACCCAAATAAAATGGAATGGGGGGGGTATCAACTTCCGTTTGGGGGGTTAGTATATGGGGGGGGGGGAAACTTTTTTAAATGGGGTTACCATGGTGGCCATTTGAATCGGCCATTTTTGGGTCCAACTTTTTTTTCCCCCCTGGGGAGAGGGTCATGTAAACATCAACCCTTTTGGGGAATTTTACAAAAAAAAACAATGTTTTAAAGTAACTTTATTCTTCCATGATTTTTTACAATTTCTCTTTTTTTACAGCTTGAAGGGGCGATTAACCTGAGGACGGTAGAATTGTTTTTTTTGAACGCATACCCGGGGGATTCAGCGATTTAAAAGCAGGACACCCACAACCACCCCTCCCATGCACAGTTTGCACACGTTGCCCAAATTTTTTAAACAGGGTTCATGTTGGTTTGCCAAATGTGGGCGCAAAAAAACTGTCCAAATGAAAAACCTAGGGCTGCCTGGGTTCATTCAGCAAACCTCAGCGAAACACCGCCCCCCCCATGTCACGGGGAGCGGGATCAGGAACACCCTTCGGCGGAAAATTTTACTCACAAATTGCCCCTTCAAAATCCATGCTGCGATTAACGAGGATGACCCCAAACGCTGCACTGAATTTACAGAATGGCCAAAAAAGAATTGGAACAGGACCCTATTTACACAGAACATTATTTAAAGGTGGGGAGCAAACAAAAAACCCCCGTATTGGTCTGACACTAACCCACATGGATAGATCCCCCCAAGACTGTTGGGACACAAAAATTGATGATATTGGGGGACAAAAGAGTGGGCCATTCTTCATCAATGGGAAAACCTCATGCCCTGGACACTGAAATTGCTGCATGATGATTTTTGCCCTCTTTATGACCGAAAATGGGACTTTCCTGAGTTTCTTCAGCAAGATGGTGACCCCCAATTTGGGTGTAGGCAGCTTCCACATGAACAGTTTCCTGGGGAAATGGGTTGGGGGTTTTTTGGGGGGGGTTTAATGCCAAAAAGGGCTCTCGTCTGAACCCCTTAGACTTTTATCTTTTTGGGGCTTGAGGGATTGTCTTGCTGTGAAAATCGAAATGGGACCTTTTAAACAAAGGGTAAGGAAGCCTGTCGAGCATTTCTTCGCGGTGTTGCTATCGTGTTTAAAGGGGGGAGA
>JAODAL010059520.1:0-21431 GCA_025379985.1 Phyllomedusa bahiana
GAGGAGAGAAGGAACCCGGGTCAACGGCAAAAACCCCGGGGTTCGGAAACGCCTTGCAGTCCCTCTGCTTTAGCCCGGCTCCTGGATGAAATGTCCCGGGACAAAGAATCACCTGGGGAGATGATGTCGACATTGCGGACCAAGGGGTCTTTTCAGCAAAATTTTTGCTTGGACCTTATCAGGGACAGGGGGAAGACGATGGGGTGGTCAGTAGGGGTCCCGCCAAAAAGGGAGAGGGCGGGTCGCAGAATCCGTGATATGTTTCCCCCGCCACCAGGGTCACGAAACCCGCTCCTCGTTTTTAATCCCGTCAAAAGGCCCAAACCCCCTTCCAAACCTGGGGCCTTTTTTGAGCAAGCCTCTGATTAACCCAGGCAAAGTCATATTTCCGCCTTTGCCATAAACGCATAAGAGAGGCAAGAACCTGGGTTTTTAAACCACCACCAACATTCTAGTAAACCTTGGCCGCGAATGCATGAGTTGAAATGGAGGCACACTTGGCCAAAAAGGCCAACCCGACCCCGGCCCCTCCAACCACTGTCACACCCTTTCTCCGCCTCCTCTCCTCCCTTTCCCCGCACCACCAAGCTGGTGGAGTCTCGGGGGGTGAGGGTGGCTCTCGGCTGGGCGCACCCTTTTCAAAACCCCAGGGATGGGCGGGGTTTCTTTCCCCCAAGGGTCCTCTGGGGGCATCACTGCCCAGAGAAACCAGGCCGTTTTTAAATTAATCTGTCTTGGAACCGTCCCACACGGGTCAGGAGCTGGGACGGCTCTCCCAACGAGACCACGCTGGGGGGGTGCAAGAACCTTGTGCCGGGGCAAGGTTTGTTGAAAGGGCGAAATCGCGGCCGCCTTAAGATCGTAGGCTGGAGCACCCCCTTGCCTGGCACATGTCAAAACCTTGCGTCCAAAAATTTTTCTAAAAGCTACCCGGGTCGGACTGCCTGCAAAGAAGGCGAAGTCTAATTTTGCATTCCGCCTTCCCCACCCTGCTTTGGCCGCCTGGCTGCGTTGCGCTCTCTCGCCCCCCTAACCGTCCATTGTTGACGTGGCAACACGCTGGGAAATTCCACCCTCCACATGCTCCAGCATTTTGGCAGCAGCGAATGCCATTAGCATACGAATGACCATGGCCTGACAAACAGCGGGGCGGACCCGGTTTGACCACCGAGAGTGAAACAGGTAAAGAGCTTTGCACCATCCTTGGGGCCAGTTTTGAAGAAGCCCCAAAATGGGCGGCGGCAATGCCCCTTTTCAATACATTGTGGAAACTTAGTTCTGGAACGATCTTTGGGCACTCGAAACAACAGGTCCCGCCAGCGACGGAGGAGGAGAGGGACACAGATGCGGACACTGGCCTTTCTCTCCGTCAAATCCACAAGGCCCGACAGTTTCACAATTTCATCTCTTTCATTAGGCAGTGGTTCGGGGCCCCAAGGGCTAGTGCAGGGGCGCATCACTCTCAGGGTGAAACATCTCGGGCAAGTCGGGGCTGTGTTGAAGCTGTGCCGGGGAAAGGGGAGGAGAGGAGGAGGTATTCCTAGACAACCGATGTTTACCGACGTCCCTGACTTGGAAAGAGGTTGGCGCGAATTTGAGGTGGAGGAGGAAGATGAGGAAGATCAGTTTGCTAGTGCCCCTCGACCCAGAGGCCCTTGGGAAATCAAGGCTCCATCTCTCACATGAGCTTGGATGCTCCATTTCTTCCAACATGATCCTCACATTAAGGCCATAAAAATGAACAACAGTTACTGGTTCCACCCTCCTGGATCCCCGTACAAAACAAAACTCCCGCACTTTCCTTCCACCCACCAATAGAGAGTAAATGCAGGAAATGGAGACCTTGCTGATTGATCAACTGGAGACATCTGTTGCGTCTGATTCACGTTCTTCAAATGTCACAGTGGAACAACATCAGCGACGTGACAGCAGTAGAGTGCCAAGTAGCCGTAGCGGCAGCAGCAGCAGCAGGCAAGGTGGCAGAAGCCTAATGGGTGACCTCTGGCAATCTTTATTTACCACCTCACCAACGCATGCAATGCAGGGCACACATCCAACACACAGAGACCAGCTTAAGATCATGGTGCATGACTATCTGCGTCTCAACACCGATGTTTTTGTATGTGTTCCGGACCCAATAGACTTCTGGGTATCCAAAATGGACGAATGGCCCGAGCTCGCTCGCCACGCCATAGAGGTGTTGTCCTGCCCAGCAGCCAGCGTCATATCTGAGCGGACCTTCAGCACAGCTGGAGGAGTCATTACAGACAAACGCATCCGGCTTTCCACAGATAATGTGGATCGTTTGACTTTCATCAAGATGAATCAGGCATGGATCTCTGATGATGTTGTGGCCCCAATTGCCGAGGTCACCGATTAGTTGCCGGTCTACTTCACATTCCTCTTCAAACAGAAATGGTCCTCTTGAAAACTTTTTTTTAAAATGATCATTTCTTACTGCAATTTTATTCTCTTTTCCCAACAGTTCATTTTGCTGGTTTTGCTATGAGGAGACTGTAAAAGACAGCAAGGTTTCATGACAACACCGTATTCCATTTACTCACTTTATCTTAAGAAGTTTTCGCATTGTCAATGTTTTGAGGTCATGTTGCTAGTGAGATACAGCTATAATTATGGTCCTTTGGAACAGAAATGTGGCTTCTAAGTGGCATTTCTCCATCACAATTTTTAATAGTGGCTGAGAAGTCATATTTATAATTTTTTTGGGGTCATGTTGCTGTGAGATACAGCAATAATCATGGTCTTTTGGAACAGAAATGTGGCTTTTAAGTGGCATTTCTCCCTCACATTTTTAATAGTGGCTGAGAAGTCATATTTATAATTTTTTGGGGTCATGTTGCTGTGAGATACAGCAATAATCATGGTCCTTTGGAACAGAAATGTGCTTCTAAGTGGCATTTCTCCCTCACAATTTTTAAATAGTGCTGAGAGGTCTATTTATAATTTTTGGGGGGTTTCATGTTTGCTGTGAGATACAGCAATAATCATGGTCCTTTGGAACAGAAAATATGGCTTTTAATGGCATTTCCGCTCACAAATTTTAATAGTGGCTGAGAAGTCTATTTATAATTTTTTGGGGTTTGTTGCGTGAGATATATCAATAATCATGGTCCTTTTGGAACAAAATGTGGCTTTTAGGGGGCATTTCTCCTCACAATTTTTATAGTGGCTGAGAATTCATATTTAAATAATTTTTGGGGTCATGTTGCTGTGAGAAACAGCAATAATAAATGGCCTTTGGAACAGAAATATGGCTTTTCAGTGGCATTTCTCCCTCACAATTTTTAATAGTGGCTGAGAAGTCATATTTAAACTTTTTGGGTCATGTTCTGTGAGATACATCAATAAACTTTGGTCCTTTGGAACAGAAATGGGGCTTTTAAGTGGCATTTCTCCCTCACAATTTTTATAGTGGCTGAGAATCATATTTATAATTTTTGGGGTCATGTTGCTGTGAGATAAAGCAATAATCAGGGTCCTTTGGAACAAAATGGGGCTTTTAAGTGGCATTTTTTCCCTCACAATTTTAATAGTGGCTGAGAAGTCATATTTATAATTTTTGGGGTCATTTTGGGCTGTGAGATACAGCAATAATCATGGTCCTTTGGAACAGAAATGTGGCTTTTA
The DNA here is from genome assembly GCA_025379985.1 of Phyllomedusa bahiana. Classification (NCBI taxonomy): domain Eukaryota; kingdom Metazoa; phylum Chordata; class Amphibia; order Anura; family Hylidae; genus Phyllomedusa; species Phyllomedusa bahiana. The sequence goes on from JAODAL010059520.1 coordinate 3,649, forward strand.
AGTGGCATTTTTTCTCCCTCACAATTTTTAATAGTGGCTGAGAATTCCATATTTATAATTTTTTGGAGTCATGTTGCTGGATACAGGAATAATCATGTCCTTTTAAACAGAAATGTGGCTTTTAATGGCATTTCTTCCCCTCACAATTTTTAATAGTGGCTGAAAAGTCATATTTATAATTTTTTTGGGGTCATGTTGCTGTGAGATACAGCAATAACATGGTCCTTGGAAGAAATGTGGTTTCTAAGTGGCATTTCTCCCTCACAATTTTAACGGTGGCTGAGAAGTCATTTTTAAAAATTTTTTTTGGGTCATGCTTCTTTGAAATGCAGCAATACTACAGGTCCTATTTTTAAAAAAATATTGTTTCTAACAGACATGTGTTCTTCACAATTGTCAAAAGTGGCTCATGGGTCATGTTTTGAATTTTGGGGGGGCATGTTGCTGTGAAATGCAGCAAATACTACACGTCCTAATATAAAAAAAAATTAGTTTCTAACAGACATTTGTTCTTCCACAAGTCAAGAGGGGCTAAAGGGGTGATGTGCTTGTCAGAAACAGGAATAGGTAGGACACTGTTAATGGACACATATTGCAAAATTACTTGGTTTTTGCAAGATCTTTAACTAGCTAGCAATCCCTGTATTTAGAGAACCCATTTAATACAATTAAAAAAAAGAAACAAAGACATGGTGGGATTCCATCCTATTTTAAAAATGTTTTTTCTAGAATTAAACTACTAAAAAACTTGCATGTCCAAATAGCTGGTAAAAAAATTCCTCTGAATTATACAAGGAGTACAGGAAAACTTGACCAGATGTAGGTTATTCAGGGGACATGGAGTAAGGAGCACGGACAGAGAACAAAGTACAAAGACAATTTCCTCCAGCACGTTGAGTAAAATGAAAAAAGAAAAGCCAAGAAAAAGGGGACCTGGGTGGAACAGGAGCGTTAACCACCAGTATTTCCAAGTGAAGCTCAATTGGCCGCACTCATATGGAGGGGCAAGCGCTACCCAGGTCTTGACTGTGTACGAGGAAGGCTGGAGGCTTACCTCACAACTTCGCTTCCCAAACCCGCTTCAGCACCCACTGTTTTTGTTGCTGCGTCATAAGGGGATTTTTACCGGTGTTAAAAAGATGACGGACGCCAGCCTGGGCTCTCACCGCATCCACTGTAACTCCCCGGCCCTGGGAGCTGAACTTGCATGTTAATAGATTACAGACGCTAGCCTGGGCTCTCAAACCCCACCCCCCTGTAACTATCCGGCCTGGCGCTGAACCTGCGTGTTAATAAAATGACAGACGCTAGCCTGGGCTCTCACTGCACCCACTGTAAGTCTGTCCCTGGCAGCTGGACCTCCGCGTTAACAGATGGCTGATGGCAGCACTGGCTCTTCTCTAAAAAATCAGATTTTGAAAAGGTGATTTCTGTGAGGTTAAGTAGTGTCAAAAAGGGCTCCGGGGCTGGATACAAATTGCACAATTTGAGCTTAAAATTTTCGGGTCTGGAGTCACTATGGGGTCGCTTATCTGTTTCTCCAGGGAGTCGTCACTAATCAATGAAGAAGGGATTTGGGGGAAAAATGAAACCTTTGAATTGATTGGCTGAATCACTCTCAGAAGCCAGGAGGGCAAATGTCAACTAAGAAGTGTTTTGGGGATATTAGGACATTTTTATTACTTATGGGGTGTGCGGACAAATTTAAAACCACATCTACACGTGTAAAAAATACCTTTAAAAAACTGCAGGGGGGGTGTATGTTGTATGTTAACACACTTGAAAAAAAAGCAAAATGATAATAATGTAAAACTAAAAAAATAAAACTTCTCTAAATTAATTCTGTAAACAAATGTCAGTTACCAAAAAATATACTAATGACAGTCACTGTACAAAATAGCATAGTGCCACTTTGGGTGACCCGGGTTGATAAAACAGGTTTAAGAGTCATGCTGTGGCCCAGGACAGTATGGTCAATGTCCAGTGAAAACTAAAATGGGTGTTGAAAGACTCCCTTTTCCGGCACTTTTTAATCTGGGTCATGCAGGTTTGGGGGCTCATGCTGCGTTCCGGGACAGGGATATTCAATGTCCATTCAAGTAAAATGATGTTTATCAAATAATACCTTGCCTTCTGCACTTTTTAATTTGTGGTCATGCAGGTTTAAGGGCCCATGCTGTGGTACAGGAGAGGGAAGTGAATAGCTGTGGAGTTTTTTTTTGTGACTCTTTTTGCCTAATTGTGTTGCCTAAGATGTAGCACGTAATCCATTTTACGTTGTGGATGTTAATTCCAGCTTCTCCACCCTGTTTGGGTGTAAAAATAAAGTGTTTGTTCCTCTCCCATAGACTACAATGGTCATCGGCAATCGGATATCTTATTGATAATTGCCGATATCGACTATCGACCCGTAATCGCTCATCACTACTTAAGACCATGCGATATTTCAGTTTTTCTCATTTAATAAATTTGCAAAAAATCTATATTTCTGTTTTTTTTTCCTTCAAGATGGGATGCAGAGTGTACATTGACCAGTAAAAAATTAAAAGTATACTGTATATACACTCACCGGCCACTTTATTAGGTACACCTGTCCAACTGCTCGTTAACACTTAATTTCTAATCAGCCAATCACATTGCGGCAACTCAGTGCATTTAGGCATGTAGACATGGTCAAGACAATCTCCTGCATTCAAACCGAGCATCATATGGGGAAGAAAGGTGATTTTAGTGCCTTTGAACGTGGCATGGGTTTTGGTGCCAGAAGGGCCCGGTCTGGTATTTCAGAAACTGCTGATCTCCTGGGATTTTTTACGCCAACCATCTCTAGGGTTTTAAAAGAGAATGGTCCCCAAAAAGAAAAAACACCAGTGAGCGGCAGTCCTGGGGCGGAAAATGCCTTGTTGATGCCAGAGATTAAAGGAAATGGGCAACTGGTTCGAGCTGATAGAAAGGCAACCAGTGACTCAAATAGCCACCCGTTTACAACCAAGGTAGGCAGAAGAGCATCTCTGAACGCACAGTACGGCGAAAATTTGAGACAGATGGGCTACAGCAGCAAAGACCAAAACCGGTGCCACTCCTTTCAGCTAAGAACAGGAAACTGAGGGTCCAATTTGCCCAACTCATCGAAATTTGGGCAGTAGAAGATTGGAAAAACGTTGCCTGGTCTGATGTATCTCGATTTCTGCTGCGACATTCGGCTGGTAGGGGCAGAAAGTGGCGTCAACAACCTGAACGCATGGGTCCATCCTGCCTTGTATCAACGGTTCAGGCTGGGGGTGGTGAGGTCATGGTGTGGGGAATATTTTCTTGGCACTCTTTGGGCCCCTTGGTACCAATTGAGCATCGTTGCAACGCCACAGCCTACCTGAGTATTGTTGCTGACCATGTCCATCCTTTTATGACCACAATGTACCCAACATCTGATGGCTACTTTCAGCAGGATAATGCGCCATGTCATAAAGCTGGAATCATCTCAGACTGGTTTCTTGAACATGAGGAATGCTTCCAGCACCTTGTTGAATCTATGCCACGAAGAATTGAGGCAGTTCTGAAGGCAAAAGGGGTCCAACCCGTTACTAGCATGGTGTACCTAATAAAGTGGCCGGTGAGTGTGTATATATATATATATATATATATATATATTTACTCTAGATAGATAGATGGATAGATACATAGATTGGATAGATCTATATATTTCTAGATATCTATATATTCTATATATATTTTTTTTTTACTGGGGAAATAGAGTTTGCTTTGAGACCTGGGAGAGGCACCAAATGAGACATTTTTGAGAAATAATCAGTAACTACCCAAATGTCTGTACAGGCAACAGAGGCTGGCACATCAATAACAAAGTCCATGGCAATGCAAATCCAGGGCATTTCTGAAATCAGCAGAGGCAATAGAAGTCCAGTAGGTCTCTGACATGGACCCTTATTACGGACAAAGGTTGGACAGGCAGTCACAAAATCCTTGACATCCGGGTGGGGGGGGGGTTGACCAGAAATAATGCTGTGCATTTAATAAGAGGGTCCCTTGAATTCCAGGGTGCATGGCTAACTTGGAGGAGTGATCCCACTGAATGATTCACTTTCTCAAAGTGAAGCATACAAAGGTTTTCCTGGGAGATACTTGCCGAAGAGAGATGGGAGTAGCAGTAAACCAGACGGAGAGATAATATTCTGAGGTTCCGAGTCTTGCCCAGAAGTGTCTGAGGTGCGCAAAAAGCATCATCTTTAAGATTCTTCTCCATAGGCCTAAAATGTAGTAGGAAGTTGAATATGGAAAAGAAAAGAGACCATCGAACTTGACAGGGATTAATGGCTGTATGGTTTGGAGATAAAGAAGATTCCTGTGATCCATGTAGATGTTCATGGTATGGCATGTCCGCTCAAGCAAATGGCACCACTGTTTGAGTGCCAATTTTATGGTTAATAGTTCACAATTTCCAATGGGGTAGTTCCTCTCGACCAGGGAGAAGGTTCTGGAGAAGAAACCACGGACGACAGACTTTCTCTTAGTGGTTCTTTGTAAAAGTAGGGCCCTTGCTCCCACAGACAAAGCATCCACTTCAAGAAAAAAAGGCTTTTCTCGGTCAGGACGAGTCAAGACTAATGCAGAGTTGGCAAATTCCAGGAATCATTGAAGTGCGGAAAACGTAACGAATGGGACCAGTTAAGAACCACAGTCAGTTTTTCTGGGTCTATTTGAAGACCCTTGTGAGAAACTATGTAACCAAGGAAGGGCAGGCAGGTCTGTTCAAACAAGCATTTTTCCAGTTTAGCGTAGAGGTGGTTGGTTCATTACCATCTATACATGGTTCTGACGAGGCTAAATCCGAGGAAAATATCAGGATGTCATCAACATAGACCATGACACCAACATACAGAAGATCCTGGAATATCTCATTGACTTAATCTTGAAAGACCACCGAAGTGTTACAGACACCAAAGGGTATTACCAAGTACCCATCTCATGTGCTGATGGTGGTCTTCCACTCCATGTCCTTTACGCATATGAATCAAGTTGTAGGCCCCGCATAGGTCAAACTTGGTGAAGACCTTGGCCCTCCGAAGTTGATCAAAGAGCTCAGAGAATAGGGGCAGAGGATAATGGTTTTTGATCATAATTTTATTCAGGCCCCAATAATTTATGCAGTCCTTCTTTTCTACAAAGAAGAATCCAGCCCCGGCAAGGGAGGTTGATTTATGAATGAAGCCTTTCTATGGATTCTCCTTGATATAAGCTAACATGGACTGGGTTTCAGGCACAAAGGGTAAACTCTTCTGCAAGGTAGCATTGTACTCAGCAGGAGATCAGTTGGGCAATCGTGGGGCAAAGGTGGGAGGGTCTTGCCTGCTTATCACAGAAGACATCTGTGAATTCGTGGTATGGGACGGGCAGCAAAGGGAGCAGCCTGCCAAGGTGGCCTAAGGCACCATGAGTGGCTTTGCTTTCCCCAATGGATGACCTCTCCCATTTTCCAGTTAAGTACTGGGGTTTGCATTTGAAATCAGGGGAGTCCCAGCAGGAGTGCCGAGGTGGAGCATGGGAGAATGTAAAATGCAATTGTCTCCTTATGAAACACCCCAACCTGTATAGTCAGTGGTACTGGATGGAGCCATACAGGATCTCTCCATTGATGGAAGAGATCGCCAGGGCCTAATTGAATAACTGGAAGATGGCATCTGGAAACCAGAGATGATTGACTGAAGTTACCTTCTAAGCAGAATCCAGGAAAGCAGAAACTTGAAAACTGACACCAAAACAGGAGCAGCATGTGACCGGCAAAGTCAGGCGTGGAGAGGATACTTTTAGTCTCTTCCACAAAGCCTAGGTGCCGGATTTTACCTGGACAAACTAAGCAGTCTCTTAGGAAATGTTCCTTTCCACCACAATATAAATTGACCGCTCCTGCAGCAGTTTTCATCCTCAGTTAGATGAACTTTCTCCACCTGCATAGGTTCATCACAAAGATACCTCATTAGCGGCAGTGGGGGGGTCTTTAAAAGGCTGGTGCCAAACAAGGGAGTCTGCAAGGCTGAGAAGAAATATTTCACTGTTGCAGCTCCAATTGCCTTTAAGCAAAGTGGACATAAATTCTGGAGGCAAAAGCCTAGTATGAAGATCTCGGCAAGCCAGCTTGTCCTTGATTAACCCATTGAGGCCTTCCCAGAAAGCTATTATTAGAACCACAAAAAAGGAGAAAATCAGCTCACCTATAATTCCAGGCGGCATGGACCCACAGCGCACGTCCCCTGCTCCAGCAGCATGCAAAATTCAGCAACAAAATAGTAGTGGGACAGCGAAAAGCAGAGTGGGTACTATAAAAACATCACATTTATTTACATCCTTAGATGCATTAAAAAGTATGATGGCATGGTATACATAGAGCAGATGTTGATGCGTTTCTGGCACTACGTGCCCTTAATCATAGCAAAGCAATACAGGAAACGCTCCACACTAAATACACAAAAATGCAATGAAAATCGTTAACTCACCTGAATGAGTTGGCCACCGGCAGCCTCCGGTGTCCTGGAAGCTGAAAGCACGGGGATCACATGACCGGGAGAGAAAAGAAAAAACCCCGTACATGCGCAGTGTCCAAAAGCTGTTGAAGACTGGTACTGGCAATCTGCGCGTGCGCACCAGGATGTAAAGCGCACGGACTAGTGCCAGAGAGAAGAAAAAAAAAAAGAAATTATACATCTAGTAAGACGATGCAGTAATACCCCAAAGCAGAACCCGGAGGCAAAATCAGTAAGTGTGAGCTTATAATAAGGAGCACATGAGAAACCAGCAAGTGTACAAAATAAATTAATAACAAAATAGAAGTAATAAATACTATACTCGATGCAATGGGAAATGAGTGTAGTTAATAATGGAACATCGTTTCTCTTTTTAAATTCAATCCATTAGGAAAAGTCTAGAGTAATAATCCAAAAGGCTTCCCGATCATGGAGCCTCTGTTCCATGTTACCACCTCAGGTGGGTTTAAGAATTCTTTCAATGCCAAAAATCTGTAAAGAACTTACATTTGCATTATGGTGTTCTAAAAAATGTCTGGCAACATTAGATCTAGGACGTGTGGAACTACAATTCAAATCATTTAAATGTTCTAACTTTCTGGTTTTTAATTTACGTATAGTTGATCCAACATACAAAAGATTGCACAAATTGCATTTCGCAATATACACTACAAACATAGAGTTGCAGTTAATGTATTGTTGGATATTAAAGTTATTCCTAGATTGAGAATCACAAAATGTTTTACATGGAAAAGCAAAATTATACACTTTGCACGGGTGAGAACCGCATCTATAAAATCCTCGGTGATTTAACCAGGTAGTCTGTGAACTGTGAGGTAAAACATTTGGAGATAAAATATCACCCAATGTTTTAGATTTTTTAGTTACCACTTTACAGCCCGTTGAAAGAACCTCTTTTAATATGTCATCATCATTTAACATAGGTAAGTATTTTAAAACTATGTCTCTTATTTGATAGAATTGTTTACTATATTTAAGGATGAGAAACGGAGTTGTATTGTTTGAGGGAAATTTTACTTTCTTTTTAAGTAAAGTGTCATGAGATTTCCTAGCAACAAGATTGGAGGCCCTATCTAGGGTCCACTTAGGGTATCCCCTGGCTTTTAGTCTGGCGCAAATAAATGACTCTTCCTTTTTGTATGCTACTGATGTACTACAGTTTTGTTTGGCCTGGGTCAACAACTGCTGTATGTATACCATGCCATCATGCTCTTTAATGCATCTAAGGATGTAAATAAATGTGATGTTTTTATAGTACCCACTCTGCTTTTCGCTGTCCCATTACTATTTTGTTGCTGAGCTATTATTAGAGCCTCATTATTACAGGCTAGCTCAGAGGACAGAGTACAGAACTGTATTTCATAATTCCCTACTGTGGAGTTGTCTTAATGGATCCCCTTGCTCCCAGATGGGTGCAGCACAGGCCAGGGCTTCACTGGAGAGCAAGCTAATAATGAAAGCCACTTTGGCTACACCTTTCAGGAAAATTATTCACCAAGACCTCAAAATGAACAGTGATTGGTTTAGAAAACTGCAACGTGTCTTGGGATCCCAATGGTAATGAGGTGGCAATGGAAGGTGCAGTCCAAGGCTTGTAGTGCAGCTGGAGGCGCAGCTACAGTAGATGCAGGTACAAGGGCAGCTTTAGGGAGATGGACTGCAATATCTTGAAGTATCAAGCAGAGCTGTTGTTGACAAACACCTTGATGGGCCACTACAACAGCAATGTTATGGAGCTTTGGCCAGTTTGTACTGTCGAGATCAGATGGTGGATCCTTTGGGTCACTGCGAGAGATGACTCAAACCACGGCAGGGAGCGAAGTCTAAGGAGCCCCCAGTATTTACCAGAGCCTGTCGCAAGGTAGATTGTACTTGACTGCGTTGAACTCCCAGGTCGCTACCTCTGACGTAGCTGCTAGCTGTGACAGCCAACATGCTAATGGAGTGTACAGGGAGCAGGCAGAGGCATTGTTGGGTCACGGGCAGTAAAGTCAGGGCAGGCAGCAGGCAAAAATTTAACCTGGTCACAGACGGAGGGGACAGGCCAGAGGGTAGGCAGAGAATAGTCTGCAAACGTAATCCAAGAGTCAAAACCACAACACCAAAAAACTGGCACAGGTATCAGGAGGAAGTGCCATACCCTCCTTATAAAGGAGTTTTACCTAGGTAATTATAGATCAGTAATAGATCTTCTTGCCAGTTTATCCTGACTACATTGTCTGCCACCTGACCTAACTTTTCTGTCTGTCCCCAACTAAATCTCAGCCTATCAATTTTGTACCATGCTGCATGCCGGAGACCAATATAAGCAATTCACGTCAGGGCTAGTGGCCTGGGAGTGTCCCACTGTATAAGATCAACTGGCCTTGTGGCAGGCTCTGACGAAGGCCAGGAGGCACCTTACACTCTGTTCCAAAGTGGCTTATAACACCGCTTGTGGTGGTACAGAGGATTCCCCTCCAGGAATCAGCACTGATTGGCCATGAATCTCTGCCAGGGTGCCCCTGTCTTAACTTCAGGACATCTTTGCAGTTGTGGCCCACTAGAGCGTCTGAACTGGTCAGCTAGTAGATGCCATACAAAACCTAGCAGCCTGCCTACAACCTATGAGGGTCCCTAGGAGTGAAAAAAAACATCTTCAATACCTGTGACAGACGCTATGAATATCTTGTTATGCTGTTGGTTTATACAGTACGCCTGCAGTCTTCCAAGACTTTGTTAACTAGATCTTCAGAGAAATCTTGATTTTTAGTCTAATCTTAAAAGTCACCAGAGATATGTATGTATGGTCCTAAGACATCTACGTAGTAATCATCTCTACACCAAACTTGAAAAGTGCATCTTCATAAAATCTGGCTACATCATCTCTGACAAAAGGCTATTGATGGATCAAGCCAATTGTCTGTCATTCAACGCTACTTGGGGTTTGCTACCCACTTCTGCTAATTCATTCCTCATTATTCCACGTTGGTGGTGCCCATAGTGGTGCTTCCCAAGTGGAACGCTAACCCCAAACTCTTTCGCTCATCCGAAATCTGAATTTTGCTCTGCTCCTATTTTGTCCCGTCTAGCCCACAAAAAAATCCCTTCTATCTTGAGGTGGACGCCTCATCTGTGGGAGCCCAGGCAGTTCGCACACAGAAAACATCTAAAAGAAAAAACCATCACCTGGGGGGTTTTCTCCAAAACATTTTCTCCTGCAGGAAAAAAAATATACTATCAGGGATCGAGAATTATTGGGCATAAAATTGGCATCATCTACTGGAAGGGGCTCTACATCCACTGCACATTTATACTGATCTCCTGTATCTTCAAACCTCTTGTTCTTTCGTTTTAAATTCTTGCTACACTTTAGAATGAGACAAGAATATCAAGGCTGATGCCCTCTCTTGTTCTTCTCATACTGTTGGCCTCGACTCAGCAGGTCAGCATAATGTTCCACCTGAACGTCTTATCACCTTAAAACCTTTGTTCGTCCAATAAGACAAAGAATATTGAAATGGGGACATCCTTCTATGCTTGCCGGTCATCCCGGAATCTGAAGATTTTTTTTACTCATATCGCGACACTACTGGTTGCATAATCTTGTTCAAGATGTCAAAGATTTTCTTCTTTTGCCTGCAACTAAGCGACCGTGGGCCCATATCGCTATGGACTTCATTACTGATTTGCCTCATTCCTCCAATAATACCGGCATCTAGGTGGTCATGGATCGATTCTCCAAAGTGTCGCATTTTGTGTCTTTGCATGGTTTACCTTCTGCTCTTTAACTTGCCTTCCATTTTTTCCAGCAAATTTTTCAACTGCATGGACTGCTTCTTCATATTGTTTCAGACTCCAAGTCAAGTTGAACTTTTCCTCTGCATACCCCATGCAAACTAACAGGCAAGTTGAAAGGGTAAAAAAAAATCATGGATAATTACCGGTGGCATTTTTTTTCAGCTTGTCAGGATGACTGGGCTGACCATTTTCCTAGGACTGAGTTTTCTTACAATCACCTTGACTCAGATTCTGTAGGAGCATCTCAATTTTTCATTGTCTATAGTCAACATCCTCGTTTTCCTCTCCCTCCCTCTGCCTATCCTATATACCTGCAGTTGATGCTCAAATCTTAGACATTACCACGATCTGACAAGAGACTCGACGTGCTCTACAACTGGCATCCTCATGTACTGTACCAAGTCACAGACGGATAAAAAACGTAAGCCTCCTCCGATCTTCTCTTCTGGAGATAAAGTATGGTTATCTGCTTAATATGTCCATCGGAAGATCCCCATGCTTCCTGGGGCCTTTTGAGGTTATCCGATGCATCAAGCCTATGTCCTACAAGCTCTGCCTGCCTCCATCAATGCGAATCTTGAACTCTTTACATGTCTCACTTCTCAACCACTTCTCCCATAAAACCATGTCTCATCCTCTTGAAGTCGGGGAGGTCTTCGAGGTAAAAGAGAACTTAGCCAAAAAGAAGATTAGGGGGAAGCAGTATTTCCTTAATGACTGAAATGGGTTTGGTCCTGAAGAAAGATCATGGGAGCAGAACAACATCGATGCCCCTTGTCAGGAAACATCCCGCGCCCACTCGAGGGTCGACTGCTTGACGTGGGGTGTATCGTGACGTTGGTCTCCCCCTAGGGGTGCACAAGGTCAGCCAGATACGGTTCCACAGTTGACCCCTGACCTCAAGGGCACAGGAAGACCCAGGGAGTGCGAGAGGATACCCCACTCGCCCACACCCCTGAACGGCTGAGAGAGATCTGTTTACCCAGACTGGTTAAACAGAGCTCTGTCAGCCCAGTAGACTGCCACCAGTTCCTCGTTGGTTATAAAACCTGTCTGTTACCGACCTACAACAAGGCCGTGAGCCGGCCCAGGTAGCGATATATTAAAGACCGAGAATAAGGGCGTGTGAGATCGATGATCAAGACAACAGACAAGCCCAGATTAAACTTTATAGATTTAATTCGCCTTGGAGGGTGCACTAGACAAATATATACATAGGAACAATACTATACAGATATTGGTCAGAGGTGCAAATACGGATATGGTTTCAAAGATGCAGCAGATGTGTCTATTTACCTTAGGTTGGCCTTGTGCTGGGCACATATGGGGGGGTGAATGTGGCCTGGCTCCTGTGTGCGAATGCTCCTGGAATCCTGGTGAAGTTACCCTCCCCCTCCAATGAGACAACAATGGGAAAACCTGGGCTTTGGCTTATAACAGTACTGGAACATCCCACGTCGCACCCCCTGTCACATCCTCTCACGCCCCTGGGATGGTCTACATACGCCTCCCTCTCCGGCCATGTCCTTTTTGGCTTTGGACACAAAATGGGTCATACTGCGGCAGGGCATTGAGACAGAACCGAGCCAGTGGTACCATCAGAACCGGATGGGCCAAAGCTACGACCTGGTACCAAACATGGCCTTCTGTGTCATTCCCTGTCCGAGATGCTGGTTTCTCTCTTCCTGAATGCCCTAAAAATGTGGGAGTGACAGCTACGTGTGTGGGAAGTTTCATATTTAAATATATGAAACTGGGGTGGACCTGTGAACGGTGCCGTTCCGACTGGTGTGACTGTTTGCTGTGGGGGTAAGAGAGCAGGGTCCTGGCCAAGGTGCTACGAATTTAAATGAGAATCCTTTGATGTGTCGACCTCCTGCTAGGACGATCCCCTATCTGGCTTTTGTAAGCCAAGTCTTGCTGTCTTCTTCCTAATTGATGGCTTCCTCAAGGACATGTGTTGTATGGTAGGGAGCTTGGGTAACTTCTGCAATCTGAGTGACTCTGAAGTTGGAGAGGAGGGGTGACATTTTCCTAACACCCCTGTACTTTTGAGCAAGTTTAAACTTTCTCGGAAGAAGGAGAGGCATAAGAGGGGGTTACTGTCACAAGTCATGCAGTGGCCATAATGCAATGCCACGGGCATGGTTCGTGCTCCCACTCTCCTGGTTCTGTATACTCAATGCTCCACACTCCTGCTCCACTGTGGTCCACTGCTCTGTGCCAGCACGCCTGTACCTGCTTCCTACAGTGCGCGTGCATCGGCTCTGTGAAATTTGAAGGGCCAACGCACTGGTTATTCGGTAATCACCGGGTGCAGACCCTATATCGTGTCATTAGGTGTTGTTTGGCGAGTATTGTACTATTTTAGTTCATCCATGTACCAGGCTTTCCTGCCCATTAATCCTCCTGACCACATTGCCTGTCACCTGTCCAGACCTTTATTACTGTCCCCGACTACATCCCAGCCTATCATTCTTGTACCATGCTGCACCCTGGCCGCCACTGCAAGCAAGTTGCATCATGGCTGGGAGTCTCCCACAGCACAAGATCAACCGGCCTTGTGGCAGGCTCTGATGAAAACCAGGAAGCTCCGTAGACTCTGCTCCTTTATGGGTTGTATACATACATAAAAAAAGTAGTCCACCTATCTGCCTACCTAATTTTGGGGTGTAGCTACCTATTATATTGGTGATTTACCTATCTACTATATGGGTACACTAGAGAAGACTAAAATTGGGTGCAGAACAGGAGTTTCATAGCTGTGGGGGCACTTTTATTGCTTGGAGAACAAGGGGGTAATTATTAACATTAGGAGAGCTATAGATTAGGAGTTTGTACATAGGTGGGGCACAGGTAGGGAGGTGCTGAAAGTCAGGAGTCTAAGATGTTTGTGTTCTCAATTCTGCAGGGACCAGTAATGGCAGTCATGGTGGTTCAGCGGACAGAGAAGGAAAGGTAAAGAGAACAAATCCCATCAGAGAAGACATCATTTGTGAGTCATTGGATGTCAGTGGTTATTTTGCTTTTGTGTTGTATTAGTGCTATGCAGGCAACCTGAATTGGTATCTGACCACTATATGATGGTATTGTGGCATTATAGATTAAATTTTAGCTTGTTTAACAGCATATATTTGTCCCTGGTTGTAAAAGCAAGTGCTTGCCTGTCCCTGATCCAGTGATTAGGGGTTTCTCTGCACCACTTTTACTTTTCTTGCTGTTGATAGTGTTGTTTATTTTAGTGGTGAGAGAGCTGTGTGATCAATGCAATGTTCAGAGATGGGTATTATTTATGGCCTAGTGGGAGGTTTGTGCCAGTGGTGCTTTTTAGTCCAGCTCTGGTGGGGAAAATCCATGTACTCAGAGGAAACCCATGCAAACTCCAAAACTGCACAAATAACATATTATGCAGTTTGTCTAATTGGAGTGTTTCAGGGGTACACCAAACACAAACTTTATGTATATGCATGAGAAAATAGCACTCCCCATGCCTATGCCACCCTCTTACGTGTGACTAAAGAAGCAAGTTATCAATTACTGCTAAGAGTCAACAGTCAATCACAGCGCAGCTTTCACTTTTCAAAAGCTGAAAAAAAACAGCTACATTTCATAAATTCCCCAACTGTGTCCAGTGTATTGTCTGATCACTACTATTAGCCAAATAGTACAATATTTTTGGTGTCATTTTGGGTAGTAGAAGAACGGACTTGTCCCTATACCATGCTACCCTTACACAGAGCAGCATAGTCTGATGACAGGTCCACTTTAATTATTCGATTTTTAAAAATTAACCCATTTTCTGTGTAATACATTTTAAACTGCAACCATAAAGCTATAAAGTGTGGCTAGGACTATTTCCTCCCAATTTAGTACAGAAGTGGCTTTTTTGTATTTGTATTTTGTTAGGTCTGTATGAATCTTATTTTTTTTTTTTGGCTATCCTGCCATTACCCACTTTACTGTTACTGTCTCTTTCTTTCCTCTTTATGTATTTTTTTATTATTACTTAATGCCCCCCACCACCCACTTCTCTTTCCTAACATTTTATTCCTTTATCTTTTTTGTGCTCCCCCTGCGGTTTTTTCCCAACTCCCGGGTACTTTTCCCCTTTCAGTTTGGGGGCTGAGGGAGGTTTTAGGGGAAGGGGTTTTTTTAATTCCTTTTAAAAATAGCGGGTTCCCTGTCAATTTCAGACTATCATTTTAAAAAACCTTAATCACTGGCTGCTGTTTTGCATGGGGCACTTTTTTTTAAAGAGATTAACCCCCAAAAAACCTTGCCCAGCATACATTCAGGGGGAAAAAAAAAGGCACATTTTTCCTTTTTTCTCTTTGGGTTTCCTCTTCTCTTTTCCTTTTTCAAACCCTTTCTCTTTGCCTACCTGGGGATAATTTACAAATATTTTTCCCCTACATTTGTCAAGCAACTTGTGAAGGAAAATATAGTATTGTTAAAATGGAAAATTACCATGCGTTTTTTGATCCCCCTCCCCAAATATACATAATGATTTTTCTTTTTCACTACAAGGGAATTTTATGGGTTTAAAAAAAACCGAAACTAAAACGCTAGAATGTAAAACACTTTAATCATTCAGGAAAAAAAATTAGTTTTTAAAAAGCTTTATTTCTTTTAATTCGTGCTTTCACAATAACTCTCTTCAAGGGATATTGACTTGAAATATGACTTGTAAAAACAATTTAGAATCATTTTCTGGCTAAATGAAACAAGCATTTAGCACAAGTCAGTAGGCTGTTTGATTCACAAGTACTAATCAATAGTAGGTTACTTGGTTCTTAACTTTTCTTTATCAGTCAGTATGGTCTATGATATCTGTGAACAAATTACCCTTATGTTACAATAGATATCAAGAAAGGGAATATAAATTTTAGCTTTAGTTTTTTAAAAAGACATTCAACACAAATAGGGCAAAACCAGTTACGGATTTGGGAACTTCAAGTTAACTCTTAAGATTGTAGCTTAGTTTGGGCATTAAGGGTACAGCACTGCATTTGATTTTCATCTACACCTTTCAAAAACCATAGCTTTTTGAAATTTTGCAGCAATAGATGAACTAGTACTTACCAAACTGGTACAGTGGTACCACAGCATTCTGCTGCAATCCGCTCTGGAAGGTTTTTTTAAATGACAATCATTTATTTCCAAGCTTTTTTACCCATAAAAAAAAAATAAATTTTATTTAACTACTTGCCAACCACAATTAAAAAACCTGTTAGTGCCACTTTTTCCGTAAAAAAAATACATAAAAAAGTGAAAAATGCATCACAGAAAAAAGCGAAAAAAAATGAGTGCAAAAAAGCATTAAAGGGTTCAAAACCACATGTACTACAGTGAGTACAAATGTGCCTGGTCAGGAAGGGGGTAAATGGCTCAGTCAGGAACTAATTAATTGGGTTTAAGTCATTTTTCTGTTGATTTTTGAACATGTATCAGTTACTGTTTTATTAATTCACACCAACTTTTTCATATCTTCATCTGGTTTGTTACCACTTCTACTCCTTTTTCGTTTTATCACTTTTTTTTTGTCCCCTTTTTAGGGATGTTCACAGGGTTTAAAATGGGGGAACTTTTTTCCATATTTGCGCTGTACTCACTAAATACGGGGAAAATGCCCCCATCCTTATGTAACCACAGTCTTTTTAAAAACTATGGTTACGCCTCAACTCCCTATGTGCAATACGCCGGGGGGGAGATAAGTGAAAATGTAAAATTTTTTCCAAATGGGCGTTTACCGCCTAGTAGTGCATTTTAGGGGGCCGGGGGCGCTGCCAGCACCCGCCCCCGGGGAGTGCGGAAAAACAGTTAATTGTGGGGGTTAAAAACCCCAAATTATGCAGTGTGAACATACCCTTATGCTTCAGTATTGTCAATATTGTTGCCTTTGCCAATACTATACTGAATGGGTTAAAACCCTTATGCCACTCTCACCCTTTCTTAAATTCAGTTGTCTTTGTTACTATTTTTCTCTTTACTTCACTTTAAACATTAAAAAGTTTCTTGGGTGCCATGATGACCACATGGTATAAGTATATGCTGTTCTGCATGACCATAGTATCATGATAGGTCTGTACTGCTTGACATAGACATGCAAACCTATATTTCCCCCTTTTTTTTTTTTTACTTGGAAATTAAAATTGTGGTGTATGTGTGTTGTATCTAAAGTACCTCAATAGCTAAGTGCCAAACAAGTGATTGAGCACTGTACTTGAATACTTTCGAAAATATTAAAATGTTTGAACACAGAATTTGACTGCTGAGATACTACTCTATATAACTTTTTTATAAAATGATAAAATTAGACTATTGGCTGTTTTTCACATGCTAGCAGTTTATCAAAGCCTCAATCTCAGTCTCAACTCTTACTCACTTAAACAGCTAATTATTTTTTAAATAATTTTATAATTAACAAATAAGCCAAAAAGGGTGGAAATGAAAAAGCAATAGGGGGATTGGAAGTCAAGGCATTAATACACTGTTTCCTCTCACTCTTCTTGTTTTACTCATAGTGGAAATAGAGCCAGTGATTGGTTGAGTTTAGGGGATGACATTATTGTGCTGTGATATGCTACGTGTCCAACGTATTAAACAGTGAACCCACTAGAAGTTATCAGGGTCTTCTGAGAGCTTTGTAATGCAAAGGGGTGAACAATAGTGTTTCTAAGAAGTTTGCTGAGAAGCTTTTGATTGAATTTACAAAGAAGCTGTTTTGGTATTCTCTTCCAAAAGAAATAGGTTCGGTGACTAAACCTCTGTCCTGGTACTTGGACCGGATATTGAAACTGTTGCCAGGCAATGTCCTGTCCTACTCACAAGGACACAAAGTATTATATTTCTGTAGTTAATGATTTTGGGTGGCAATAGAGCTTCAATGATGTGGATGTTAAGGTTGTTTGATGTGAATTGTCCTCTTCCAAAAATAAAGGGTTATTAAATCGGTATTTCAGTTTCATTGATTAGCTTTAAACATGTAGGCAAAGGTAAAACAAGACTATTACCAAATACATTGTTTTTCTGATTTTCCTTCTCTTCAGAGTTACGAACAGATTGTATCTAATGCTTTTACACACAGGCTTCCCTAGTTACTGGCCATCTCTCTCTGTCTTTACAGGCTGAAGCAGTGACAGGGATGAGGATGTCACTTCCTGCTATATAATAAACAAACTTAGGACCTTCTTAGTATATATAACCGCGTGCTAATGGAGTGTAACACGGACTCCTTCTCATAGCCCGTTCCTTATCTAGCATGATACAATGCACTCCAAATTCATTAAAGCATACTTCATCCTTTATTAGGCTTCTTCCTAAGCCAAACAACATGTAAAACTATACGTAGTAGCAAAAGCATGTATAAAAAGTCAACATAGCACTTGCGGTTTTGTTATGATCTCCAATTCAGGAGTATCCATATAACGTCCAGATCCTTTCCCAAAA